>PVJH01013083.1:0-61805 GCA_004026705.1 Nesogale talazaci | reverse complement strand
AATCCAGAATTGATAGACCAGAGGACCAGTATTGAGATTAGCTATACCAAGATGGTAAGGGACAAGTGGGGGAGAAAGGGGCAACTGATCACAATTATCTACTATAATCTCCTCCCCAGAGGACAGACAACAGAAAAGTAGGTGAAGGAAGACATCAGTCAGTGTAAGACATGAAAAAATAATAACAAGTTGTAAATTATCATGGGGTCATAAGAGAGGGAGGGTCAGGAAGGGAGGGAAAAATGAGAAACTAATAGCAAGGCTCAAGTAGAAAAAAAAGTCCTGAAAATGATGAAGACAAAAAATGTACAAATGTGCCTGACACCATAGATGAATGTTTGGATTGTGATAAGATTTGTATGAGCACCCAATGCAGTGATTTTTAAAAACAAATGATGGATGAATGCATTGTTATAAGAGTACCCAGTAAAAAGATTGAAAAAAAAATCCCCCAGTGTGAAAGTCATGACAATGGGTTACGATGGCACTTAAGC
Organism: Nesogale talazaci; assembly: GCA_004026705.1. Classification (NCBI taxonomy): domain Eukaryota; kingdom Metazoa; phylum Chordata; class Mammalia; order Afrosoricida; family Tenrecidae; genus Nesogale; species Nesogale talazaci. The sequence goes on along the minus strand of PVJH01013083.1, from coordinate 61,311 downwards.
TCACTAAAATATAATTTGATAATATATTGGACTAAACTATTGGCCTGGTGACTCAAAACCTTAAGCACCAAGCTGCCAAGACAAAGGTAAGAGGATGAAATCCACCAGTTACTCCTCAGGAGAAGGATTCCACTGCCCATTCCATAAAGATGGCAGCCTTGGAAACCCTAAAGTTTTGCTCCTCTCTGTTGTACAGAATCACTATTGTCACAATGGACTCAGTGGCAGTGGGTTTAAATGAAAATGCATGAATATGTAAGTCTTAGGAATACAAAGTTTAAATGTAATTAAACGATTCAGTCACCTAGTAAATCAAGATACCTTTCCATTTTGAAGAATTATAGAAGGAGGGACTTAATGTTTATGGGAAAGTTGGAGAAGATCTTCGTGACATTTTTCACAAGAGTAAAGAATACACATCCTGGTAAAATGCTTCTTCTATTTCTTCACAGCACCAGTAGCATGGCTCACATGATATTTATTAGCATCTATAATTTATAATTTCACCATCTTAATTTACACATCAATATCATGTCTCAATATTGCATTTCCCTAAGCTACATGCCATGATCTCTCATTTGCATAATGTAGATTCAGTAAAAACCTGTTGACTGACAATCTGAATAACATCAAGTGGAAGCAAGTCCTAATGAAAACAAATATCTTTATGCAATCCTACTATAAAATTATTATCAGAAAATATGGACCTAAACTTAACAATATTAAAAATCAATCTCTTTATATTGTGTCTTAGATATATTTGACTTGCAATAGTGTAATATTGCTATTTGATATTAATGAGAATTTGTTTTGGTGTATACAAAGTAGCATTACATTTAATAGAGATTTAAGTTTTTCATTTGTTGGTACCACATGAGGCATTTTATGATATAAATGTTAGACATTAGAGATCCCTATAGAGCAATATTTGGCTACAGAATGTTTTTATGAGTTGACTTTTAAAAATAAAAAAGAGTCAAGAAACTACTTAACAGCTGAGCCCTGGTGGTGTAGTGATTGTGTGTGGGACTGCAGCCTATAGGGTTGGCGGTTCAAATCCAGCAGTAGCTCTCCAGGAGCAAGGCTGGGCTTCCTACTCCCACCAGGGCAGTGATGCAAAAAAAAAAAAAAAAAAAGAAACTACTTAACAATTAGTGAAAGCCAATAATTACTCTGAATAGAGAATTTCTGAAGAGACTATTTTTACAAAGCAAAACTGGAAAATTTCTGAAACTAACATTTTTTTAAGTCTAGAACTTATACCCTGTATCCATGTATGTGTTATACTGTCACTGTTAAGTGGTTCAAGTGAAAGCAGAAAATGTGAGGATGGACTCAGTTTATGTAATTCAAGAGGAAGGCAGGATAGAGAGGAAATAAACATAAAGAAAAATGTACTTATAGCAAAAGCCAAGTTAAAAAACAAAAGAAAACCAGAAAATAACAAATACTGGAGTGGGTCTTCTACCCTGTAAATGGGCTTATAAACAACGCACAGTCATTGTGGAAAGTAATGTGTTATTACTTAAAACAACTGGGAGCAGAAAAATGCCATATAACCCAGAACTATGTCTTTGGACCAGGCAGCCCCTTGCACCAACCTCACAAGAAGGAGATGAACCGCCTATTGAACTTTGTGACCAGTGTCTGCAGCACTTCACAAAGCTTATCTCTCTGGGCAGAACAAAGCCCTTCTCTCTGGCATTCTGGGAAGCATGCTGAAAAACAAGATGACTTGCTAATAGGTCATCTCCAGGCCAGAAACTTGCAAATGCAGTGCAAGAAACCTCCCTTCTCTTTATCAGACCACATACCATTAGCTCATCCCCTCTATCTATCCAAACACCCACTACCAGAAGGGACCTCCCTAATCTAAGTCAAGGTTGCAGTACTAATTAAAGTGTTCTTTTTCCTTGCCGTAATAAATCCTTTTTGTACTTTTCATTCCCGATTGAACCTTGTCTCCTTACTGTGCCTATACCTTCATCTCTCAATAGGCATATAGTCTAAAGAAATAAGAAACAGAATGGGGATAGATATGTGCTCCCCCATGATACCTGAAGCACAGTTCACAACAGCAAGAATATGGAAACAGACCAAACACCCATCCGTAGAATGATAAGAAACACTGGCACATACATACACACAGCAGAATACAATGCATCTCTAACACTAGTGATTAAACTATAAGACATCTCATTACATAGATGGATCTGGAAACCATTGTGCTAAGTGAAGTCAGTCAATCATAAAAGGATGTGGCCATCACCATGAAGATAAACACCAAGACAAAGGTAGGCATCTGTTCTCAGATCAGGATGTGATGTGCCTGCCAATGCTCATGACTCACAGATCATCTCCTAATCTGTCACTTGTGTCCTCATGTTGGGGGGAGAGGGAGAAGGTAAATAAGTCCTTACCATTTAACATGTTGTTGTAGTCACCGCAAACCAAAAGACACTCCTAGAAAGATGCTGAGTGAACTGCCATGGAAATTCAAGTGGGAAGGAGGGAAGGGGTAGGGACTGTCTCAGAGCAGGTGATATCTCTTCTGTTGGTAGATAAACCACATAGGGCCACCTGCCCTTGGGCAAAAAAAATGTGTAACACCCCTTACATGGGCACCCAAACGAAGAATACACTTGGTATTACATCCCCAATGGAGCATTTAAAAAACAGTGCTATTGGCCTTCATCCACTGTGGGAAACAGAAAGGTTTCTCCCCAGGTTGTCAAGCTGTTTGCCAGCACATTGTGAGTTTTGCTGCTCAGAAGTTACCACGCAGAAGACATCAGCCATCCAGAGTTATCGAACTGCTATCTGTTCCACCATCAGTGGGGCTCACACCCTACTGATAAGGACAGTGATTGCTTCCACGGGTTGTCCAGAGAATAGTTCAAACCAACGCAAGGAGGATAAAGCTTAGCCTGCCATCTTGAGTCTAGTATCTGCCGATTTTCCACAGGTGTACCCCTAATCCCTCCTCTTCCTATTGCATGTACACCCCTAGATTGCCCCCCCCCCATTGCTGTACTGCCTATGGCACAACTTCTTCCTGTGACGTATGGGGTTACCATTAATCAGGGGTGCCTGCATGCCCCTAGATCTAAATAGACCTGGGTCAGAAAGAAAGAGGCCTCAGTACTTGCTCTCTTCTTTCTCATTTCCCACCTCCACATGAACCAACAAGAGGGGCTGAGGTGAACATGTGACCATGAAATGTGCCTGACTCCTTTATCTTCTCTCCTACCTTTCATATCTTCTATGACTTTACAATAACCTTTACATATTTTCACCATATAATTGCTTCTACAGCCCCCTCCACCCTTCCAAACTCATGTTGTCTGAAGCTGGTTACTTTGATCATCCACATATCAAACAATTGGGTAATTCAATTATGTCAAGAAGAGTTGCAAAATCATTACCACAATAAGTTTTTGATTATTTCCTTCTTTCTTGTACTCATTGATATTACTGTCATTATTTTTTTTCATTGGGCCAAAAATTTTTGCAACAAAATTTCTCCAATGCAACTACTTCTACATGGATGAGAGAGTTCAATTGATTATACTCTTTGTATTGTGTAACAATTACTCATATTTATTTTCCAAATTATTCCAACACCATTAACATAAATTCAATGGCCCCGAAGAAAAAAAATATTTTTCTTCATACATGGTAATCATGGGTCAACTTTAGTGTCTTCTTGCTTTTTTATTTAAATAGTTTTTGTGTTGCAAAGTTCACACATCATATACTTCCATAGTTTTTGTAAAAGGAGTTTTATATACATCATAACAATGAGGTCTTTTGCTTCCTTCTCACTCCCGCATTCATTGTTTGTACCCCATTTCCTCTCAACACCCCCCACCTCACACCCAGTTATTGTCTCTATGCATCCATACCTTCTGTGCTTCATAAGCTGGGACGACTAACAAACAATAGTGTAGCAGAAACAAAATGAACCCAATAAAGAAAGTGTTAATAATATAAAGATACATATAAACAGTGTGAGTGAAAAGACCCCAACAATATTTTAAAGGCCAGAGAAGAAATTTCTGCCATGAAATAAGTGAGAAATATTTAAGCCCTGAGAACATTCAGGTTCTGTCAAGAGGTAGGTCAAATGACCAAATATCATACTGTACATGGCTCTAGTCACCATAATCAAGTTTACAATCATTTCTGCCTGAAAGTAAAGCTGTTTGAGTCCTTCTCTTGTGGCTAGAGGGGATCTTCCAGAGACTTAATCTTTCCAGTTTTTCTGGAGATGGATTTTGAGTCTCCACTGTCCTCCAAAGCCCTCTACAAATTAGGTGATCACAATTGAAGCTGTGATTTTATTTGAATTTTGTTCTGGCCATCTTTAGATGACACAGGCTGGTGGGCTTCTTCAATGAGAACTTAATTCAAGCCTCAATTTAATGGCTTCTGGTTTGATTAAAGCCTTTGAGACCCCTGATAATCTGCTTATTGGTAAGCAGGTACCATTTGCTTTCTTCGTCACACTTTGCTGTAGTATTGATGGGCACTTCTGACCTAGTTTCTATGCAGTCTTTAATGACCCAGGCCACATGCAATAGACAATTGAGACTTTAGATTTTTTTCCATTCAAGATGACCATCCTTCATAGACTACTCCATATGGAATCAATTTTGAAACACCACTAAGTGAATTAGACTTTACCTTCAACGTATCTACAGCAGATTAAAGGAACTGAAATGCTCCGTTGCCTTTAAGACTAAAATATCTGAGAGGAATCACATGGCCAATATCCCATGGTTATGGATTTGAAAGTCATTGGACGTCTGTTCTAGCCCCTATAAAATCTCAAAGATGTCTCCATTGTGAAGCTGAGACAGATATAAGCCATAGCTAAATGAATGAATCTGAGTTCTCACTTAATCATATCCCCAAAGTTAGAATAATTAGTTCATATAACATGGCCCTACTCAATACTTGACTTCAGAATAAACTCACTGATTATGTGGGTGAAAAATATGATGAAAACAACAACAGATATTTCCCAGCTATCATAAAGAATAGCTTCTGAGATTCTTTTTCTTTCTTTCTTTTTTTAGGCATCACTGCCCTCAGGTGGTGGCCTGGCTTTTGCTCCTGGGAGCTGGAATTGAACCTCCATCCCAGTGGGCTGGCAGTCCCGCACACAACCACTACGCCACTGGAGCTCAGCCTGCTTCTGAGATTCTTAAAGACTTTTCTTAAACAAGCATCCATCTAAGTGAGCTGTGAGCTATGTCCACAGGGAAGAAGTACTCCTGTCAGCATGATTCCTGCAAATATTAAAATCTAGGACCAGAGGAGGATGTAGTATTAGAGCTTAAATTCTGAGCTTGCAGTTTGCAGAAGATTAGGGGTGACAATGGAAGCCCAAAATGAACTGCCACATGGCTTTAGTCTCTAAAAAAGCCCTCCCCCACCCGATCATGGACAAGGGATGTGAATAGACGTACTATCAGAGAGAACACATTTGAAAGTGAATTAATGCAGATGTTGTTAGGCTAAAATTCAATATCTTTTCATTTGTTCACTCTTCTGAACATTTTAAATGTGTTCTCATTTTTAATATTTTCTACCTTATTTACATTGAGGTCTGTTAGTTTTGTTTTGCTATGTGTTTCTCTGTATGTGAAGTCCAGGATAGGCAAATATATAAGGACCATAAATGGATTAAAAATTTCTGAGAGGAACTTAGAGTAAAATGGAAGGGAGAAAATAATACAAGAAAGAAGAAAATGTATTTAAACTAACTGTAATGATAATTGCAAAATTCTTTTTTTTCAAAATTCTTAAACAAAAGTAAACCTTTAAATTATACTGTACTCAAGTTATATTAATAGAGCTGTTAAAAAGAAAGAAGTAAAAGTTAAGCTAAAATATGCAGTAGTTAGCTACGTTTGCATGTACATGTGCACAGGCCAGTGCACTTTCAGGGATACTGTCATTGTTTTGATTCCTCAGGCTGAGAAACTCATTTGTGTGTTTTTCCCTGTGTGTGTTGTACTCCACAATTGAAGGAGGATGAACAGAGGCAAGAAATAAAGAATGAAAGAAAAAGAGAAAGGAAAATGTTATGTATTCATTTCAAACAAGGATAGCATCCGTTCCATAATAAATGTTATGACAATAATTTTTGCATATAATTTTCAAGGTTGCTTCTTGATTTAGGAAATGACGTGCCATTTAAGAATATGAATGGCATTGTTAATAATAATAATGGAAGGACAACAAACTACATTTATATATGTCCAAAGTTTTAAACACTTAATATATAAAAATATCTAGAAATCACAGAAACCTATGATGAAAACATTATTAGCATCATCCACATTTTTCCAGATGAGGGAACTGAGTTTCAGTCAATTGAGACTTATTCAAGATAGTAAGCGCCAAAAGTGCAAAATCCAGATTTGAAGTTTAGATAGCTTGACACAAAGTTTTATCCTTTTCCAGTGACTATGATGACCATGTCCTAGTAGTGTGGGGGACTAATCTTCGGGCTACTTAGTGCAAGACTGATGATTTAACCATGCCAGTCACTCTACTCAGTCCTGCAGGATCTCTGTAAGTCAGAATCAACTAGAGAGCAGTGGGGTTTTTTGTTTATTCATTTTTTAAAATGACTTAGTGACTGATTTTTTACTGTATGCTTTAACTGAATTGTCAATAGCAGGAAACAACTGAGGACAGTGAATATGCCAAGCCACTCTTCTTACCTATATTGTACATCAGCATTTTATCTTGGCATTCAAGTCAAAACTGAACAAACCAGTAACAATGGTGAGTGGTGCAGGATCATACAGAGTGTTAGTCCAGGTAGACAAGAGAAACCAATTTATAATCACACATATGTACATAAGGGAGAGGTTTATAAACAAGAGGAATGGAGCACTGAGAAAGGATCCCAACCCAGTCCAGTGCAAGCCCACAAGTCTGATATTAGCCCATAAGTCTGACACCAGTTTAAAAAGTCTTCTTGTGATTTACAAAGCATGTATAATAATAATTGGATGCAGTGGCATTATAAGCATCTTTGTGCTGGCAGGGGTCTCTATGTGGCTTTTCTGGTTTCAGAGGTCTGTTTCCATCAGGGTAGGTTCATGTGGCTTCTCCTCTGGGATGTCTCTGAGAGAGTCAGCCTTGTGCCTTGTCACCAGTGTGTCTCCAATGGATTGAACCAATAGTCTCTCACCTCCAAGGGGTAAATACAGCCAGAATCCCAGAATTCTCAGGAGAAAGCCATGCCCACACAGAGATCTCATTGACTATCTCCAGATTGGCAGGCTAGACTCCACCCCTGAATCCTCTGAATCCTCAAATTGATACCAGATTAGGTGACCGCCACAGGCAGTGTGTCATTCTGTTGTGTATAAGGTCACAACTGGATGGCATTTAACAGCAAGGACAATTTAAAGGTAAGGGGATAAAAGTAAACAAATATTGTATAGTGCTATATGGATTCTTTCAAAAATTTACACCTTGACGTCTTATTAATTTTTTTATGTTGTCCAAAAAATATTTGAAAATCCTTTCTATGTATATAGAACATTGGGCTACTAAAAATGAATATTTTTTTCCAAAAAAAGGATTCTTCATAAAGACCGTATTCTTTTACAAATTTGACATAGACTATAAGATACTAAAGTGTTATTCAGTACTGAATTCAACAACCGAGTTGAACAAAATATATTATGGTATTCTCATTCTCACCAGAGTTTGAAACAAGAAGGATAAGAAATAAGATGAAGTTCAGCATAATACATAAGAAAGCTGGAATAAATAATGTTTCAGTTCCTGTCTGTCCTGAGTCAACCCTTCTAGGAGTTACTCTGTTTCCCTGGAGAGGAAAATCATTCCTCTCATGTAATAAAAGCTCCTTTCTTTCCTGAACCTTAGGAAAATTGTGAAATAATTTTCTCTTTCAAATTGCCAGAATCATGCATAGATTGAGTTACCAACCGCAAGAGAAATTCAGCATATTACTAGGAAAGTTACCAGAAAAGAGTTTCCAAAGACTCTATTCTCATTTCAAAGATTCTTTTCTCATGACATATGATTCAGAACACGCTTTTCTTTTTCTAAAGGCAGTTTTCCCCAAACACCTCAAGCACAAATATCGCTTCCTATTTGGCAGAGCACTCTGACCCCTAGACGATCTGGAGTGCTTGCATTCTAATTTCAGGTGACATGTCTGAGGTGATTATCTAGTGCTTCCATATCCAGAATATCAACCACCGCATTAACCTTCTAAACACATAGGAGAATAGAGTGTGGTTTCTTTGTTCATTTCGTGCTGTCCACACTATCATGAAGATGAAAACCATCAAGATGCCCATCGATGGAAGAAGGGACTAGTAAATGGTGGTATGTACACATAATATAAAACTTGCATAACTAGAAAATAATGAAGGAACTATCATGACATGAAGGGAACAACTCATGACATGGACGGATTAGGAAAATATGATGCTGACTAAAGTTATTCACGTACCAAGGGATAACTATTGTAGGAGACAATTATTTTTTTAGGAGACCATTATTACAAAAGTTTAATTTTTTTTGGCATCACTGCCCTGGTGGGAGTAGGTGGCCCAGCCTTGCTCCTGGAGAGCTGCTGCTGGATTTGAATTGTTAACCCTGTGGGCCCGTCCCGCACAAAACCACTATGCCACTAGGGCTCAACCTTTTCTTTCTTTCTTTCTTTCTTTTTAAGATGAGATTATATCAAGGACTCAAGTGGAAAATGTTTGGAACTGTATGTGGCAACATGTGTGTAAATGTGCTTGATACAGATGATGTAGTGAATCTTAAATAGCTGTAAGAACCTCCAATAAAATTACTTTTAAAAAAGTTTAAAAACTATTTGATAAACGATTTTCATGCCAAGAGAAACAGACTTTGATTGCTATCAGGAGTGGGAGAAGAGGGAAAGAACTGGGAGTAGTAGACTCGAAGGGAAAGAGGTGTTCACTTGGGTAAAAGAGAAGATTGTATTCTATGAGAGGGAGAAAAGAAATCTAAGGGTCATGGGAGGACAGAGAAAGCCGCTGGGAGGTTTGATAAGTACTCTAATTTGAGTGAAAAATTGACGATCCAAACTGTAATCACCCACACAATTCACAACTAAAATTCAAAACAAATATTTGAGAACAATGCAACTCTAGAGATAGGATCTCTGTCTCTTTCAGCTTCGAAAAAAGGTCCTTGTCTTTTCTGAGCTTTTATTCCTGGGCACTTTTCACATGGCATGGCATCTTTCTACCCCCACCCAAACTTGGCTTTCTTTTGTTCTGATTTCTTCTAAGAGGTGAATTCAAGGCACAGTCTTAGGGATACTGCTTCATTCACAACACTGAAGATTCATTTCCAAATGGAATTATAACCAAACACATAAAGGCCAGGCTTTACTACATCTATTAGATGAATGGGAGCACAACCGAATCAACAGAAGAAGTTGAGAAAATATATATATATATATATATATATATATATATATATATATATATATATATATATATATACCCAAAGGTGAGTAGCAACCACTTTTCCTTGGGAAAGTGTAGGGAAAGTCAAACTGTTAAGGACCTAATCTTAAGCAGAATTCTTTGAAGCTGCAGTTGCTAGAAAAAGAACAGATTTCATCACATCTCCAAAGCCAAAGTCACATTTTTAAAATTGCCGAAGTTAGGGCTGAGCCCTGGTGGGTGGTGTTGTGGTTGTGGGTGGGACTGCAGCCCACTGGGCTGGCAGTTCAAATCCAGCAGCACCTCTCCAGGAGCAAGGCTGGGCCACCTACTCCTAGCAGAGGGCAGTGATGCTGGAAAAAAAATTGCTGCAGTGAAATGATATGTTAAGATGAGAGCGACAGTAGAGTGAAACATCATTCAGGTTTAGCTCGTTAGTCCCAGAGGCTTCCCGCCAAGTATATCGATGTCGTAAACCACAGAGGGCCGATACATCATTGGCAATATACATCACCCAGTACTATTTTGAAAATCAAGTGGAAGAATTCTTGTGAAAGGACTTTGCAGACTGAAAAATTACATGAATATCTCGAAAATTCACTTGTTAGTATTCTAAATAGTTTTCCAAAGGAAATCTGTGTAGATATACTTTGAATTTAGAAGCATGTCGGAAGTGGCAACATGCTTTCTCCAAATTAGTGTTCATTTGATAGGTGTCCAGGGATATAGTGGTTAAGTACTCAATCAAGTGTTATCAGAAAATTATACTTCAAACTCACTCTCGCCTATACAGGAGAATGAGATGTTTCTACTCTGTCCTGCAGTGTTACCATCAATTGAAATAGACTTGACAGCAATGCGTTAGTTCCACAGGTTAAGTCCCTTAAGAGTCATGAGATTTGCCCTCAAACCCATGGTTTGCTGTGAGTTGAATTCGAATTGATGGCAGTGTACATGGCTGGTCTTAGGCTTTTGTTGTTAAGTAAAGTTCTTGGTTCAAGATCTGCTTGAACTATAGTTTATTGGTAATATATCTGTTGAGTGTCAGCTTTCTATTTCCTTTGCACCACTTCATTTAAGATTCAATTAAAATTCAATACCTGCTGTAAATATTACATGTACATTTTAAGTTGTGTGGAACAATCAATCTGAAGGAGATGCATTTATCATGTTGAAAGAGAAGTTCTGGAAAGAAGAGAACAATCACGCTTGCCGCTAAAAATCAAAAGAGACATTGCACCTTAAATGTTATGCAACTCTAAATTTGACAACTGTGGGATTATCTCTGACTTGAGTTTGGGGGACATCCAAAACACTTACTAGCAGACAGTTTTAGCATGGGTAGCAAAGATAAAATAAAATAAGTGAAAATGTGCTCCAGATTGGAAGTGCTTCCCAGAAACTTACCAGTTGTGCAGTTTTTAAATTCAATGTCATCAATTGCAGCTCCTCCTCCCAGATCCCTCGTTCGGATACCTTGGAATATAACTTCAAAATTCCGGAACTTCCCTAGCAGGATCACAGCCCTTTGCCAGTGGTTTATGGAGTTTTGCCCATTTTCTTGCCATACAGTTGAGAGGCCTTTCTCTGTCTGAAAGGAAATAAAGCTGCATGAGAAAAGACTACGGTATACGGTGGAGGAAATCCAGCAACTAAGATCAGAAAGAAGCAGTTGACCAATGAAACATAAAAGAAAGTGTTGCCTTCTGATACTGGCATGAACCTTTTATCCGACCGACACAAGGGTACATCCCCAAATCTTTGTTAGGAAACTAAAATAAACTTGGCATTCAGAAACAGCATGACTCTAAAGTGTCCTACTTAATTAAATCCCGCTTTCACACACAAAACTCTGGATGTTTGATAGAATGTGATCAGAATGGCTGATAGAAGCCCTAGCTTCACAGCTCTGGGTACCTCCAACGATGTGCGGTCATTAGGATTGCACCTTTTCTAAAGGGCTGAGACTACACATGTGGCAGTCATGTGCTATGTTAATTTTATAATTGAAATGTAGGGGTGGAGTCTGGCCTGTTAATCTGGAGATAGCCATTGAGTAGCCAATGAGGCCTCTGTGTGGGCATGGCTTTCACCTGAGACTCCTGGGAAATCTTGTGGTATTTCCCTCGTGGAGATGAGAAGCTATCTTCCCGAGTTGTTGGGAGTTAGTTTCAGAGATGATTAATCACAGGCAACACAGAATGGCGGCATCTGGGAGGCTGGAGTAGCCGGTGGAGAAATCACACGGCTTTGCCCTGATGGAGCCAGACCTTTGAAGCTGGGGCAGCCACATGGAGGCCTCTTCCAGCGATGAGTTGCTTCTGCCACCACGGGATGCTGTTGATGGACCCTGAGCCCTGGAAGCGAGGAGACATGGGGAGACCCCTTTGGGTGCCGGGACTCTGTAGCCACTGACCTGTGACTTTGTGAGTCAGAAGGAGATGTTATGGACTGATCTCGGGCATATGGGTTAATATTGGACTTGTGACTTTGAGATGGACTGGGCTGGGATGTTTTCTCAATGTGCTGTTCCCCTTGAATATAAACCCATTCCTTATATCCATATGCATGGCTTTGAAATTTGTTCCTCTAGTCTACCCGGACTAACACAACACACCAGCAGAGATCAGAGATGTACAGGAATAATAGGTGAAATTGAAGTTAGGAATAAATAACCAAGCACCAGGGAGAAGATGTGGCAAGGTGAATTGATCAGAGAAGAAAAGTGATAGATAATCTATCAGGGTACTTGTGTCAGTCCAGGTAGACTAGAGAAACAAATACAAAGACTCACAAATGGATATAAGTGAACGGTTTATATACATAAGGAATGGAATACTGAGAAAGCATACCAACCCAGTCCCGTTCAAAGTCATAAGTCCAATATTAGCCCAGATGCCTAATACCAGTCTATAATGTCTCCTTCCGACTCACGAAGTCACAGGTCAGTGGGTGCAGAGTCCTGGTGCTGGCAGTGGCCTCCCTATGGCTCCTCGCTTCCAGGACTCAGGGTCCATCAACAGCAGCCAGTGGTGGCAGAAGCAACTCATTGTTGGCAGGGGTCTCCATGTGGTGGTCTCTCCAGCTTCAGAAGTCTGGTTCCATCAGGGCAAAGCCATGTGGCTTCTGCCCTGGCTCCTCAGATGCTGCCACCTTGTCTTGTCTTGTTTTGTCCGTGAGACTAACTCCCAACAACTTGGGAGATAGCTTCTCATCTCCATGAGGGAAATATTGCGAGATTTCCCAGACGTATCAGGAGAAAGCCATGCCCACCTGTAGGCCTCATTGGCTACTCCATGGCTATCTCCAGATTAACAGGCCAGACTCCACCCCTGCATCGCAATCATGAAACGAGCATAAGCACATGATTGCCCCAGTACTCACATCTCAAAATTTTATGGGTACATGGGTCTACTGAATATTTTTATTATAATGACCCTTTATACAGATTCTTCATTTGGAAAAATATAAACTAAATCTTTAAAGACACGTATAAATAACTCCTCTGGATAGCTCAGTTCAGTCTACAAGTAGTAAACAATCCCAGTGCATACATATTTTCAGCGGAGTATAGCATACCAGTGCTTAATGAGTAACACAGTGCAAACCTCCAGAACAAAGGCATGACTGACTCATAACCACCCTGCTAAGGGGGTATCCAAAGCTGGAAGCAGACAACCTAATCTTTTTTCTCAAGAAGTTGCTGGGGGTGTTTGAATCAAAGAGCTTGTTGTTAGCTGTCCAACGCTTATCCAAAAATGCCACCACCATCCCAACAAAATCCCAAACTCACTGTCATTAAGTCAAGATGCCAATTTGCAGCAGCCCTCTAGGACAGGGTAGAACCTCCCCCTTGTGAGTTTCTGATGAAGGTAATAGAAAGCCTGGTGTTTACTCTCAGAGCTATGGGCAGTTCCTAAACTCCAACTGTGGATCACAAACCCACACCTAACCACTACTCCACTGAGGTGCCACCAGGTCATCTGAGGCAACTTAACAATAATGGACAGACAGAAAGAGAGAGAGAGAAGAGTGCTTCATACAGTAAGACAGAATGTATACCAGTTAAACACAAGAACAAAGTTTAGATCTCACATAATATTGTTTGCTACCCTTGCCTGGAACCCTTTGAGAACTACCAAATCATATAGGCCCTCACACAGATGTCATCATGTCTATGACTAGCAAAAATAATATTTCTATTTATGACCCTTTATTTTATTTCAATGATGTGTTCACAAGAAAATCTCTCTATGTCTATAATTAAAACTATAATATAAAGGAATTTGGTGGAGTGAAAAATCAAGGTAAGACTTCCAAATGGATTTTGACATACTGCTGTGGAATAATTAAAACAGATATTTTAAAGAATATAAGCTAAAAAAAAGCAAAAGCAAATATTTACAGGAGGCAAATATTTACACATTCATAACTCCATGCTTTTCTGGAAACATACTATATTCATAAAGATGATTGACATCTTGCTTTGTTGAGTGAGATCTTTGATAAGCCACTCAGTCTCTGTGTGACTACAGAGAGAAAAAGGAGCTACGCATATTGCTTTTCTAAAATTAGCTTTGGGAAAGAATTAAGTCTACAGGTATATCTTTCAACCTCCAATCTAAAACAATAACAGATTATCACACCCAGAGACTCAGATAACTTCTGCATAAAGGGGATGAGGAATTCACAGCTAATTAATGGAACTTCTTATCTTTGTGATTGCTAGAGAACCAAAATTCTTTTCAATATTGGTCTTTGACTCTCAGTGATTTATTAGTGGTTTGGAAACAAAGGGATGGTTAGTTAAATTAAAGATTAAAGTACAGGGAACTCTGTCCATAATGTTACAATGTAATAGTTGTGGGTATTGATGAAAGGCTAATAATATATAAACTTTAATCCCTTTACTAATTTTTCTTATTAATCTCCCTCTAAAATTTATAGAAGTACTTATTAGCAATGCCAAGCCCCTATAGAATTTTCAATAAATACCATCCAAAGAGATTATATGGTCACTCCAATCAATAAAATGTAAACTCTAAGTCTAAAATTGAGCTTCTAATAAAAAAGACACTTGGGTAATGTATTCATTGACATTTTACATGGCAGGAAAATGAAACGAGGGCTAATTCTCTTGGAATTCAACCACAGTTCAGTCTAATGGTGCAAACGGTAGAGTCTCATTCTAATATATTCTCAATTGTTCCAATTATATCCCAAAATTATAAAAAATTATTCATCTAACAGGTCAAGGGGGATTGATTTGATCCTTGACCTATCCTTACCCTTCTTCATTTGTTCCAAAAACATGCGATGTTTACGTGGCACAACATCCTGTGATAGACAAGGCACCTACCTTGTAGAGGTAAGAATCTAATGTAGGAGATTGTCATAAAAATAGATATTATAAAATTCCTGGGTATATAGTGATTTTATATCAAGTTCCTTTGCTCAGGACCTAATGATGCTAGCATTTGTAGGGGTATGACTGAATGCCTCTAAGTAAGAATCTTAACCAAGAAAAATTGTTTATCTGTTAGTCAAACTGTACTGGCTTACATATTATTGCGTGATGTTGGAAGCTTTGTCATCTATTTCAAATTCAATTCAGGCCATCTTGTGGGCAGCTTTCAATGAAACTTACACTCTTAGAGAACAGGAGGAAAAATCTGCCTATCTTCTTCTGCAATAATTGGCCAGTGAAAATCTTATGAATAGCAAAGGAACAATGATCTGATATAGTCTCAGAGGAAGAGCCCACAGATTGGAGAGAACATATAATACAAACTGTCTTCTCAAAGTAGAGTTACCTTTATTGATTCGAATGGCACTTCCCCTTGAAGAACTGCATACACAGATGTGACAAGACTCAACAAGAGAAGAAAGCTATAAGCATCCAGAAACAATCAGAACATGAAATAAGGAGAAATTGAAGAAAGTTGGAAGTCATTAGAAATAAAATGGAATGCCTAGATACCAAACGGATTACATTTATGCAAGAGACCATGAAGAACCTCAAGAGCATCAGTTGAAATAGGAACAGGAGCCCAGGGCAGAAGAAATCATCAATTTGTTCATATGCAAACTGTGATGGGGAGGTTTGTTATGCCAACATGGTCACAGAAGATTGGTGGGTCTGTTGTGACGGCACGGCCAATGAACACATGGGTTGAATTGAAGGGCAGAGATAGGAAGGACTTAGCGAGTCCTGTCCTCTCTCTTGCTTTTGGATCTTCGGACCAGAGAGCTGCCTTGTTCATCCTGTACCTTGACACACTCTAAGCAACACTACCCATGGGATACCTAATTGTGGACTGCATAGCTGTGAGTTGCGGTTCCTTCAAGCCCTACTTCGCCACACTCCTGGGATATACATCTCTTGAGCTGGGGACTGTTGGACTCTATCATCTGACTGACTGTTGGTGACCTGCTCTGCTGTTTGTTACCTGGGACCAGATAGCCTGAATTGCTCTACAGAGGACTACTCAGCGCCCTCAAGACTTGAAGGGCTGCCAGTCTTCTAGCTGTCTCATGCAAGTGAGTTGTACAGAGCAGTTTGTACTGCTTTATAGATAGTTAACTGTTTCTTATATACCTTTCTCTCACTATAAATATATAAAAAGAATTACTAGTGTCCTGGTTTTATTTCTCTAAGAGAACCCTGCCTGACACACAAACTCAAGGTGGAGTTGAACACATTTTAAGCAAGCCTACAAGAGTCAAAGTGCAGCATCTGGGATCATAAAGGCTTGAAGATAAAAAAGTAGCCATCTCCCTGAAAAGCAGCTAAGTCCACAGGGAAGAAGCACACCAGTCTGTGTGAGCACAGGGTGTCAATGGGATCAGGCATAAAAGAACAAAAAAAAATCCTATCTTTTTAAATGAGGAGGGGGGGATGGACTGAAGACACAGAGCCCATCTGTAGGCAACTGGACACCCTCTTACAGAAGCATTGTGAGGAGGAGATGAGCCAGCCAGGGTGCTGTAGAGCACTGATGAAACACACAACTTTCCTCTAGTTCTTTAATGCTTCCTCCCCACCCACTATCATGATCTCAAATCTGGCTTACAAATCTGGCTAGGCCAGAGGCTGTACACTGGTACAGATCAGAGCTGGAAATACAGGGAATCCAGGACAGATAAACCCCTCAGGACCAATGAAGAGAGGAGAGATACCAGAAGGGGAAGGGAAGAGGAGGGAGAAAGGGGGAACTGATCATATCAATTTATATCTAGCACCCTCCCTCAGGGTCATACAGCCAGAAAAGTGGGTAAACATCAGACAGTGTAAGGCATGAAAAAAATAATCTATAAACTATCAAGGGTTTGTGAGGGAGGGAGAGAGGGTGGAGGAAGGAGGGAAAAAATGAAGAGCTGATACCAAAGGTTCAAGTTGAAAGAAAATGTTCTGAGAATGATGATGGCCTCAAATGTACAAATGTGCTTGACACAGTGGGTGGATGTATGGATTGTGATAAAAGTTGTAAAAGCCCCCGATAAAATGATTTTAGAAAAATAGTCAAAATACAGCCTTAAGTATACTCTACCTGAATTTTTTAATCACCAAACATCAGATGGACTGTGGGTTACCATCAAGGACATCAGTCATGAGAAAGGAAAATGGACATTAAAATGAGAGAAAAGAAAGAGAAGACCAGAATGGGTGTGGGAAGAGACTCTGAAATTTGAATTTGAATGATCAGTGGTTAAAACAAGTGATGGCCCTGCCACCAGACTCACACCATGGCCAACAAGAGCACACCTTCATCGCCATCAAGCCGGGCATAGTGCAGCATGGCCTGGTAGGTGACATCATCAAGTGCTTTGAGCAGAAGGGATTCCACCTGGTGGCCATGAAGTTAGTTAAGTCTGCCAAGGAATACCTGAAGCAGCAGTACATGGACCTGGAAGACCACCCTTTCTTCCCAGGGCTGGTGAAGTACATGAACATGGGACCCATTGTGGCCATGGTCTGGGAGGGGCTGGAGTGGCGAAGAAGGGCCGGTGATATTGGGAGAGACCAACCCAGCGGATTCTAACCCAGGCACCATCCAAGGGGATTTCTGTATTCAAACTGTCAGGAACATCATCCATGGCAGTTATTCAGTCAAAAGCATCGAGAATGTACTGAGGAATGCTCCTCTATTGCCGCTTTCTAACATCTACCGACAGAGATGCTGATGGAAGATGTTACTGAGTGATGCTCAGGCACCAGCAATTGCGTGGCTGGTGCTTGGATTTCTTTGGTCAAAGGGATACTCTTTCATTTGCTTAAACCCACCTGGATGGTCACAAGCAAAGATCTAGTCTCTACCTATCCCCTAAATTGCCAGAGGTGAACAACCTGGAGACTCTTAGGCTGATTCTGACTTGCTAAGATCTTGTATAAGCTTTCCAAGACTTTATGAAGGCAGCAAATGGCACCTCTTTATAGCAGAGGTCCTGATGGGTTCAAGTCGCTGACCTTGTGAAAAGCAGCCCAACGGGTATCGAGGATGCCCGGAGGGGTCCTGAACTCCCAAAAAGAGCAACGTCAGTGACAATGGACGTGGGAGTTCCTTGACCCAAACTGACAGGGCCCAAATAACTGTTAAAAATTGTTAATGAATTGAAAGATATGTAACATTTAAAGCAGATTTTAGAAGCATAGGCATGCATCATTTTAATAAGCTGGGCAAGCATATATCCATAAGAGACAAGGGAAGCAATGTAAAAGTGAGATCACAAAGAATAGCTAATTAGAAATAATGAATTGTTGGCATCAAGAAAAGAAGTTGCAATCAAGAAAGAATGCGTACAACTAATAAATGAACTGATGAGTGAAAAAAAAAATGAGTTTCTGAAACCTTCAGGGAAGGCAGCAGAGAAAATGATCATGAGAGCAAATTGGAATGTCGAAGAGATCACTCATGATAAAAGCAGAATAATCTGCAGATGAATGTAGAGTTTCAAAAGAGGGACAAAGAAGACAGAAATATTTGTAGAAAATGATAAAAGTAAAAAATTCTAGATTTACGGATGGATGTGGGTTGAAAATAATTATAAAATTTCAAATAAAGAGATACAGTGCAAACCTACTTTAAGTTTATAATAGTGAAATCTAAGAATTAAAAAAATTAAAACTCTAAAAGCTGCTGAATAAAACACTGGTCAGCAAGTCAATGAAAAACAGTCTTGTCATCAGAAAAATGGTTGACAAATCATTATTAACATATGTATGAAAGAAAATTAACTTTAAATATAGAATTTTATGTCCAACTAAATTGTCATTAAAATATTACAGGAGTTGGTCAAATAAGAGAAGAAATAAGTTCAAGGAATTCTGGAAGACATGGAGTAGGCTAACCTTATAATCCAAAATATAGGGCCAAAGGCTGAAGGGACCCAGACACCAGTTCTAGAAGCACTATCAGTAGCACCTGCCACAGGAAGGGAGAAAAGAAAAGGCAGGGATGAATTCCTACATGAGTAGCTAATGAAAATATATTTATAATAAAAACATATATAAAAGAGGCAAATCAAGCCAACTATGAGTTTTATGTTAAAGGTCAAAACCATCATAAGAACAACAATAAAACAAAATTAATAGGCTGAGCCCCAGTGGCGAAAGTGGTTGAGTGCAAGACTGCGGCTCACGGGCTTGACAGTTCAAACCCAGCGGTGGCTCTCAGGAGCAGCACTGGGTAGCGCCCACGAACACCAGAGGCTCTGATGTCCCCACTTATCCCCCCAAAAAATAAATAAACAAACATTAAAGAGGATAGCAATAACAGAATTTACCACCAAAATAATAATAATAGAACTATAAAACCAACCAACCAACAAACAAAAATCAAAGCCTCTTGCCATAGAATCAATTCCTTCTCACAGCAACCCCACATTGGGTTCTGAGAATAAATCTTCCTGAGACTCAACAGTCTCCCCTTTCTGATGGGTCTGAACTGTCAGTCTGCCCTCCAGCAGCACAATGCCTAACCCACAGCCTCAAACTCGGAATGGAACAGATCCTGAAAGTCCAATTCAAAATTCTAGAGAGAAAGAATGTATGAAAATATTTACAGACAACTTCTAGAAGAAACCAAAAACAGATCAATGAGTGAACAAAAAGATGCTGAAATTCTTGGCAGCAAGACCATTCAAGGGTACCTGGAAAATGCCATGAGTGGTCATCAGGGAAGGTTTGGTCACAGCAAGAACCAGTGGATGAACTGACTCTTTAAGCAGGAAGATGAAAAATCACACTTAGCAGAAAAGTTGTGAGACCTTGGCATTTTAAGGCATTAACAATACACTCAAAGTAAATGTAAACACATGGTGAAATGCAGACAATAAAATGATATCTCTAAGAGAAGTGGCCTGTGGGAAGGAAGAGGAATGAGTTTGGGAGATGTAGATGAAGGAAATACAACCAATTTACAATTAAATAAATGATCCATTTATATATTTGTTACTTAAAGAAGTTTTCTGGAGCAGTGGTTCACACCTTGAGCTGCTAACCACACATCAGCAGTAAAAAAACACATGCCGCTTGCTACATGGGAGAAAGACCAGACTTCCTACTGTAAAAACTTAAACTCTCTGAAAGGGGATGTCTACTCAAAGGCATGAAATAGAAAAAAAAAAAGTTATCGGAAATAAATGAAGACCTCTTAAAGATGGACTACTTAATACTGTATCTATACATTATTATGTAGACATATCATGCACATATATTATACAATGTATCCAGACATTGTTATCTATACCTATAAGCACTTGTTACAAATGTACAATACTAATGCACAATACAAGCCTAATGTACCGTCATCTAAACAATTACAACCCATAAGGATTCTATAGAACTTAATAAAACTGCCCCCTTTGCATTTTCAAGTTTGCAAATCTTTGCAAGAGCAGAAAATTTGTATCTTTCCTCCCTTGGAGCAAGTGATGGATCAGGTGGCAGATTGAAATCATGGAGCTTGTGGCTAACAGCGCACTATCATTACAGTCCCGATACAGATGTAAGGATGTGGAAACCAGAAGTGGGTTGAATGGGACCTATCTGCTCTGTCTTCAGATACTTTTTTGCTATCTGAAAATAATTTCGAAATTGTGTTGGCACTGTTAGGTGTAGTGTTGGACTGCTACCTTCAAGGATGGGAGTTCAAACCAGCTCATTCAAGGAATAAAGATGAGACTATCTTTTCCCTTAAAGCATTTGAGTATTAGAATCTTATATGGGATTACTTTGAATCCACTTGACTTCACACACACACACACACACACACACGCAACTATACCTACATAAATACATTATATATAGTTTTAAAAAACAAAATCACTCTGAGTGTGTTAGTTTGGGTAGACTAGAGAAACAAATTCATTAACACACATATGGATATAAGGGATGTTTACATAGAAGAGGAATGAAACATTGAGAAAGCATCCCAACCCAGTCCAGTCCAAGGTCACAAGTCAGATATTAGCCCATATGTCCAATAGCAGTCTATAAAGTCTCCTTCCGACTTATGAAGGACATGCAATGACACCAGGACCACCACAGGCCAGTGGGTGCAGAATCTTGTGTGTCTGGTGGCAGTAGAAGCATCTCAGCCCTGTCTGGGGCCTCCCTGTAGACTCCCAAGCATCTCAGCACTGGCAGGAGTCTCCATGGAGCTTCTCCAGCCCCAGAGGTCTGGTTCCATCAGGGTAAGACCATGTGGCTTCTCCTCCAGCTCCTCCATTCTTCAGGAATCAGGATCGATGCTATCAGTTTGTCTTGTCAATAGACCAACTCTAAGAGACAGAGTCAAGTTTATCTTGTCCAGTTGGGAAATACCGTAAGAATTCCCAGAATTCTCAGGAAAAAGTCATGCCCACACAGGGATCTCATTGGCTATCTCCAGATTAACAGGCTAGACTTCACCCCTACATTCCAATCATGAAATCGACATCAAGTACATGACCACCACACTAATTGAAATTTATTACATATAACGGAATATTCCATAAAAGGTAATATCTACAAGAACTTTTTTTTCGCTTACTCGCTTTTAATCTAATCAGAAGAGGGGAGCTTTTAAATATTCTAATAAAACTTTTTATATGCCTCAATGTGAATGACTTCTCTTTACTGATAGAATTTATTTTTATATTTCATAAATAAATTGTAACTTTAAAAAATACACTTGAACTGGCAATGCTGAAAAAAATTAATACATACAATGCATCCCACAATTGCTCGGAACTTTAAGAGACACAAAATGAGTAAGGATACGCTATAATATATAATAGGTCATGAAGATGATTATTCTGACAAAGTTGTAGTCAGAATGAGTTTTGCAAGGTCTTCACTTGCTGTGTAGAAAAGGCTCACTAACCCAATTAAAATCCCAATCTATGATAGTCAAGGTGATTTCCTATTAAGTGGCTGATGGTCAATTTCCACTGTCTTTCACACTACATTTGGTTCCTGAAGGAGAAAGAAAAATCATAGGGTTGGACATAGGACCATGGGAAAAACATAAAAATGAAGGCTCTTAGGAAGCAACTGACAGAAAGAATAATCAGAGGAGGCAGCAAGGTCAGGAGCGAGATGTCAGTTAGGAATGATTGCATCTGTCCCTGTGCTCACTGTCCGCTCGTGGGGGTGGCTAGCATCCCCATGCAAATGGGGAGCAGACCTTTATTTCAAAATTGTTGGGGATAACTTAGCTCATTTTTATTCCTCGGGGAGTGGGGGAAAAATTGAGCTAAAAATAAGAGACAGGTAGGTCTGTGAAACAGCAAGAGGAAAGAAATGAATAGCAAATTTGACATTAAGATTCTTTCATCCCCTTTTCTTTCCCAGGAATCACTGGGTACAGAGTGTAAACAGAAACATTTAGGTAGAATATTAGAAGGGGGAATTTCTAGAGAGGCAGTCCTCTTGAATCAACCCTGTCTTAGAGTACACACATACACAGTGCACAAAAGCATTATTAGCTCAGAAAAGCAAATGATATTTATATATACACCCCCATTCTGGAGGTATTTGCTTGAGTAAATCACTTTATATATCTAATGATAAATGTTTATATTTCCCTTAAAAATGCACATGAGAATATTCAAGATTTCACTGTTACAATATGTATGTGGAAATGAAAGTTGCTAGCAAAAAAAAAGAGGGGAGGGGCAGTGGTGGGTATGACAAACCAAAATAAATGGCAGGAGGATGTAAAGACACAATAAAAATAGAAACATTAAATCATTAACCAGTGTGTAAGCCTAACTTTCAATTTCAATAATGGCTGTAATTAAGAAAGGTAAACATTGACCTATTTATTTAAAAAAAATAGAAGTGTAACATGATAAAAATAAATGCAATCTTTTCATTTATTGAATCCATTCATTTACCATCTTGTCTACATCAGACACCCTTCCATATGTTGACAAATTCTATAATGCACCTTGTCTGACATAAACCCCAAGGAGGTACATTTAACTTCCTCACTGTGTCTTGATATCCCCTAATGCAAGTGGGGACCAATAAAGAGACATGCTGGGGTGTGTTAATGTGAAGTGTGTGTCTTAATTCAAATCAATTAATCACGGGTGCATTTTAGATGCTGTTAGTACAGATGAGTGGCCAGGTGAATAATGGGGGTATATCAAGTGAATTCATTAATGATATATGACTGTGTTAGTCTGGGCAGGCTAGAGGAACGAATTTCATAGACACACATATGGATATAAGGAAAGGGTTTATATACAAAAGGAATGTGACACTAAGAAGGCATCCCAATCTAGTCCAGTACAAAGTCATAAGTCTGATATTAACTCATATGCCTGAAATCAGTCTACAAAGTCTCCTTCTGACTCACGAAGTCACAGGTCAGTGGGTGCAGAATTCTGGCATTGGCAGGGTTTCCCCATGGCTCCTCGCTTCCTGGACTCAGGGTCCATCAACAGCATGCCGCTCTAGCTTCAGAGGTCTGGCTTCATCAGGGCAAAGCCGTATGGTCTCTCCGCTGGCTCCTCCAGCTTCTTGGACACCGCCATCTTGTCTTTCCATGACTCACCGCCTCTGAGACTAACTCCCAACCACTGGGGAAGATAGCTTTTCATCTTCACGAGGGAAATATCGCAAGATTTCCCAGAAGTCTCAGGAGAAAGCCATGCCCACATAGAGGCCTCATTGGCTACTCAATGGCTATCTCCAGATTAACAGGCTAGACTCCATAAAATTAATATAAGCACACGAGTGCCAAAATGACACTATTAAATTTTACATAAATTATGTAGTCTTTAAATGAAAGAATTTAGTATTTAAAGGACTCACAATGAGATAGGAGCTCAAGCACCGTACAATTATTTCACTTAAGAGAGACCCTTTCATCATGTTTCCAAGAAGAGGATGCAACTTTGATGGCATGGCAGTGCAAGGAAGGGCCTCTGTGAATGATGGGATTGAATCAGACCGTAGCAATTCAATTAGGCTTTGGAAACTGAACAGTATATCACAAGATGCAGAAAGTCATTGATTTCATTCCTAGGATACCACAAACACTCATACAATCCCCAACACTGTGTGCTGGAAGTATTTGAATACTACAGGAATAGGCTGATGGAACTATTTTCGACCTAAAAGTATTAAGACTAGAAATATAGACCAAGGTTCATGACAGTAGGAGAGTCTTTCTAATTCCATGCTGAGGGTTGCAGACTCCATCTTATTGCCAATGGCAAACCACTGATAATTAAGTATATGGGGCATAAAAACTGAAGAAATCAGGAGAAAGTTTTCCCTTGAAAGAAGCTACGTTGAAGATTTCAGTGACAATCATAATTTATAAGTGGACTGAACAACAAAGAATGCAATTTTCTTAGTAGCCCCAAAGCATGGATTGGAAATCAGATGAAGATTGTTGAAAGAATGGATGGAAACTATCCAGGAAAACTAGGGGAGGGGGTTGATAGCACTCACAGAAATAAAGTAATAATAATTTTATCATT
Source organism: Nesogale talazaci (assembly GCA_004026705.1). Classification (NCBI taxonomy): domain Eukaryota; kingdom Metazoa; phylum Chordata; class Mammalia; order Afrosoricida; family Tenrecidae; genus Nesogale; species Nesogale talazaci. The sequence continues at coordinate 36,847 of PVJH01013083.1, read as the reverse complement.
ATTATTAGTATTAGCAATTGGGAGAGCAGGTTCTAGAACTTTTACCTCTACTTAAACCTCAGTGATACCCTTGACTTAGATGTAATGGAAAAGTTATTTTTAGCCCTAATTTCCTCAGATGTAAAATGGAGATGATGAACATATTGATGCACAATTTCTTATTTTACGCCTTCATGGTCAAGTGTCTATTTCAGGATTTTAGATGTTTTAGAAGTATATGATTTGACATACCATATATTGATTGACAGGCAGCAAATATTAAAAGGTAGAGACTATGAGAGTAAGAAGAATTTGAGATGTTGAACAATTTGAGAAATACAATGACAAAGGTTATAATTTCGGAGCAAAATCATTCAAAATTGGGGATATTTCAGTGGACAAAATCTTTTCTAACACAGTAGGCTGGTGGAGAACTTGAAGAGCATGATAAAAAAAAAAGAAGCTGAGTAAACTAAAACTTGATGATTTCTAAAGGCAGAATAACTATAGACAAGTGAAAAGAACGTGCAGTATGAATCTAGGAGCAACGAAAGACAAGAAGAACTTTCAGCAATCACCTGCTCATCATCAGAGCACCTGTGTCTCTCATCTCTTCAAGTCCTCCCATACCAAGAAGAAGCGTAGGAGAAAGGGATTTGGGGTCAACCTGTTCTTTAGTCTGTCCACCAGATGGGGTCATTGACCTAGAAAAGTGATGATAGTCCTATCTGGTCAAGGGAGGAAGAAAGGCCAAATAATTTTCTGCTCGGAGAAGTCCAGGTGGTATAGAAGTTTAACGCTCACTTACTAACCATGGGGTTGGTGGTTCAAAGCCATGGAAAAGACTGTGGCATTTTACATTCATAAAGATTTACGGCCTTGGAAACATAATGTGCGGAGATGTGGTCACGATGCAGCCAAATCCACTTAATAGCACCCAGCAGCAAACACCTGTTCAGCTCCAGATGCTTGCATTTCAGGAAACATCTATAAATCCTTTGGTAATCGTTCTGCCTGACGATGTACATAAACTGTGGCATTACACACATATATGTCTTACTAGGATAAATTCCTCGGTGGCAAGTCCCAAGACTCCCTTCTCTATCAAAGAAAGCTAGGAGAATAAACTAATCTACAGAGAGGAAGATCAGTATATTATAAAGAGAGGGACACATTCCTTGCTTTCAGATGTGCACAATTCAGGTTTAAATAGTAATAATAATATTACTGCAACAACAGTAGTTATTTTATTAGGTTATTCCATCTTGGACCTATTGTATGTACAACAGAAGGAAATACTACCCTGTCCTGACCATCCTCAGAAATCCTCTAAGTTTGGGCCCATTATTGCAGCTACTGTGTCAATCCATCTTGTTCAGGATCTTCCTCTTTGTGATTCATCCTCTACCAAGTATAATGACCTTCTGAAGTCAACAGTCCCTCTTCATGATGAGCTTGTCATGCTAACACCAAGCCAGCTTACTCTGAAGCCAAGGCCTATGCCACCACCAGAGTCTAAGAATACCAATTATCCGTGTATGTTGTAAGGAAACAGATTGTTTTTCAATCTGGGATTGAAGAGTTACTGTAACAAAAGGCCAAAGGCAGGATATGATTAAAGTTCCTACCATACCAGATGTAATATTTCTCTTTAAAAAGGCAATAACAACACTCCCTCTACAATATATTATCTAGACATCTTAACTGTTGAAACACCAGGCTAAGAACTGAAAATGAAAGTTAGATTGTGTTCAGCCTTTTAATTTATTATGTATATAAAATTTGAGAGCCACGCTCATTAAGGTTTAATAGTATCAAAGAGCTGTATATATTCCCTTAGGTCTTTAGCACTAGCTCAGAGAAGCAAAAGATCATGAATGGTGAATTAATTACCCAGCAATAAACTATAAGAAGTTGATTAGGGACAAGAATACTATATAAAATCCCATCCCTAGCAAGTAGATTTCAAGTCATAGTGACCCTACAGAAAAAATAATTATTTCACTTAGTTATTCACACCCTTGTTCCAACAAGGATTAAAAGTAAAGAAGCTATAGTAAGATATTATGAAACTAAGTGATAAAACCAGAGTAAGAGAAAACTAGGGTAGTAAAAATGAGACAACATTTAATACTCTAACCTAGATGTCTGCAATAGTGATCACTCAAGGACACACTCATTAGCCAAAAGAGGCTGCAAACAACAGAAAAGTAAAATTTATCTCTGTGTGTGCACTCTCTATGTACACACATGAGTGTATGAACATTATAACCATATATATATATGATTCATTCACAATGTTAAATTCAATGTTTTTGTTTCTTTTTAGTTCAATTTTTTTTTCAAATGATGTGTTTTATTAATCACTCTGAAAAGAAATCTTTTACTATTTAGCCATTCCTTTCCCCAAGTCCAGCCACCCCCAGTTTACAATTGTACACTTCCAAATTTTAACAATCAATGAAAGACATAAAATTCAACAATATAGTATAAACAAATTTTAGTTAAGAACTTATTTGGAAATACCTCCTCAAAGACAACGACAATTAAATGTGCTGTAAGATATTCCATTTTGGGTTTTTTCTTAGGATGTGTGTATATACATATATACATATACATATATACACATACATATATGTGTATGTATATATGCAGAGAGAGAGAGAGCGCTTTTATTCAAAGTCTGCCTTCATCACTCTTCATGCCTTCATGCCCTGACATTGGTGACAAGGGGGGGTGTCTAATGACCTGGTAGCTCCAAGGAGATTCAAGGGAAAGATCACCCCCACAGAATTTATCCTAAGAAGCAATAGAGCCACAATTTCCCCCTGAAGGTCTATCAGGAGAATGATTACATTTACTATCTTTAAAACCTCACTTGCAGATTAAAAACCCTATCTCAGAACTTTTATAAGTAGCTCATCTTGGTTTAATGTAGGTTACTATGTATATTTTATATGACACATTTACCATCTATAAGATATTTATTTTGCAAATATTTTATATTATTGTTTGAAATCTATTTTTCACATGCAAATTGCTATGTCCTTGCATGAACATATGTTATTGATTACAAGGTCATAAAGATAGTCGGAGAGCCATTCCCTCTCAGGGGTTCAGTATCAAGGTAATAAAATATTACTTGGGTCAACATGAGGTTAGGGGATAAAAAAAAAGCTGTATTTGTACAATAGATCTGACAGTACCAGAAAGGCTTCTCTAAAAGTTAAATAAATGGGTTTTCCTTTTTCACACTTCCTTCCTGGAAGAAAGACTGACTTTTCAGAGCCAGTATCCTCATTCCTCTCAAGGATCTTGCTTGAGACTGAAATCATTCTGTGGTCTTTGTTGTGCATTGAGTGGTTGGTGTTGTCCCATCGATGACCATTTGCTACAGGTGGCTCCAGTTATCCATTTCTTTCATTTCTTCTTCTTGGCACAATCTTATCAATGTTGGCTGCTTTTGCCTTCGCTCTCTAAGTCAAACTCGCAACATCTCTTAAAATTTAAGGGTTTAAATCCTGTTTATGTCTTTTTGTTTTGTTTTTTTGGGCATCACAGCTCTCCGGTGGTGGGAGTAGGAGGCCCAGCCCCACTGCTGGAATTGAACCTCCGTCCCAGTGGGCTGCAGTCGCACACACAACCACTATGCCACCGGGGCTCAGCCTCTCATGTCTTTTTTTAAAGAAAGAAAAATACAAAGAAAAGAAGAGAATGGGTGTTTCACAGCATTGGAGGAGTAAGAGATATGAAGAACTGACAAATCAACATTCACATCGTGGAGAAGCTATTAGCTTGATTGTTGGACTCTACAGGACCTGATAACTGCGTTAGCAATTAAGCACTGCTTCTTTTGGTCACACTATCAATGATAAAAATGTGTTGTCTTTCTCATACTTTTCAGCATGAAAGCAACTTTTCTTTCAGTGATTTTATCGGGGCTCTTACAGCTCTTATAACATTGAATGCATCAATTATATCTAGCATATTTGTACATATACATTTGCCATATACAGTTCCAAATATTTTCTACTTGAGTCCTTGGTATAGACTTCTATTCCCCCCTCCTTTTTTCCCTAATGATTTTATTGGGGGTTCTCAAAGCTCTTATAACATCAATACATCATTTGTATCAACGACATTTGTACACGTTGCCATCTTTATTTACAAATGTTTTCTACCTAAGCCCTTGGTATAAGCCCCTCCTTCCCCCTCCATTTTTTAAATAAATCATTTTATTGGGGGCTCACACATAGCTCTATGGTGATCTAGAGACAGTAATTTTAAAATTCTATAATCTGCATAGAGTATTCATAATGTCTCATCCTTCCCTCACTAAGGTTTATAGCCAAGACCTAAAAAGGTCCATTTCAAGATTACTTGTTCTGTCTCCAAAGAACCAAGTCAAATGGAAACACCATATTACCCATCATTTCTAACTCCCAACCACCTTGAACAGTGTGGAAGCTCCCCAAAGGCATGTCAAGGTTGTCATACATGTGCAGGCAGATTGCCACATCCTTCTCCCACACAGCAGCTTCTGGCTTCAAACCACCCACCTTTGTGTTAGTAGCCATGGACTTCACAATGGCATCACCAGCAATCATCAGCCTGAGTGAATTGTGCGTCATTTGTCATTCATTATTTAGATGGGTCAATTTTACTTCTTTCTTTACTTCTTCAGTTGGTCCTTTACTTTTGTTTTTCTGATTCTTGGTCTTTGTATTTGCTCCTGTCTTCTGCAGCTCCCGTTTGAAATGGTCTATTCAGTTCCTTGACTTCATTCTTTCTTCTTACCTTTGTTTTAGCTATTCTACAATAAAGAGTAAGTTTCAACGTCTCATCAGATCGTTTCTTTACAGATTTTTTTTAATGACCTTTTCCTTTCTTCAGGTATGATGATCTTGATGTCCTCCCCAAGATCATCAGGTCTCTGTTATTAGTGTTTAAGCCAATAAATCTATTCTTGAAATTCAGGGTGGGATAGACTCAGGTTGGATTTTCAGTTCTGTGGACTTCTTTCTTTTAATTCTTTCTTGTCTTCTCTCTCTCTCTCTCTCTCTCTCTCTCTCTCTCTCTTTTTCTTCCCTGTCTGAAACTAGCCCAAGTTCCAAGAGCACTGAGGGCAATTTCAATGCTTTTTTCCTCCTTTTATGACCACCCAGACCAGTGTTTTGATCTGATGGGAAAGGGAACTGGAGGGTTGTGGGCTTGTTTTAATTCTCTTCAGCTTTATCCTGTTCTTCATTTGAGTAATTGAGGGCGTGTCCCACAGTCAGCTTCTAGAATGGTGCTTGCTGCTGATATTAAGCCCCTCCATCCTGTCTTCCATAGATATAGTCCATTTGATTTCTCTGTATTCCTGCTAGGAAAGTCCAAGTGTATAGTCATCTTTTGTATGGTTGAAAAAGAGATATTTGCTTTGAATAAGTTATTGGCTTTAAAATGTTTCATCATGCGATCTCCAGCTTCATTTCTATCAAGTCCGTATCTCCCAATGACTGTTCCTTCTGCATTATTTTCAACTTTTTCATTGCAATCAGTAGGTATTATCAATGCACTCAAACCCACCTCTGTTTTCTGTAAGATGCTCATCATGACTCTATATCCCTGCTCTGTATTTATCTCTCCTTCGTGCACAAGGAGAAGCACAATTGAAGCACAATTCATTGTAGCATTTTTCAATATCACTCTTCAGCATGGAGGACAGAGGGCAGGACCCAAAGAAGCACAAAGCAAAATCTACGTGCAATTCACTCAAGTCCAATTCGTAGCACCCCTGTGAGTCAGAGTTGAACTGGCTTCCACAGGATGTTCAGTAGCTGAGATTCTAGAGTTAGTCACTGCCATTTTCTTCCATGGCATTTCAAGGAGGACTCAATTCTCCAAAGCTTTGTTTGACTTTTCAGCATGGTATCTTTTTGCATCACTGAGAAATGATAATAACAGCACTTTTAAAAATGGCAAGCTTCTTTACTAGTTGACACCTGACTAAATGGCTTATAATTTACACCATTATTCACTAATGTTCATTCATTGAATACCATCTAGGCAGAGATTAAGCAGAAACTAATTCTTGTCTTATTTGAATTTGATGTGGAAAACAGTAAACAGACACCAAAGTAAGAGATCATGGAAATAAATACACGAGCACCCGTCTCTGTAGAAATACAATCTACTTTTCCATTTATAAAGAACAGTAAAAGTAACACTTGAGTTTAAATTGCCTTTCTTTTCCTACTCTCTTCCCCAGTAACAGTATGGTATTGACTTCCTTGGTCCATTTAAAAAAACGTACCAACTCTCATTGATAGCAGTTATTGAGTCCTGTCTTGGGGACTTAATGTAACAATCTCAGTTCTCAATCAAAAGTGTAAATGTATGTATAGGTATTCACAAACCCACCAGTGAGTCTAGGGGAGAAAGATGAGGTGATTTGTTCCATAAAGATTTCCAGTCTTGGAAACCCTATATAGGGTGGCTTTGAGTTGAAATCAACTTGATGACAGTGAGTTCATCTTTTGTTTTGTTTTGAGTATTAAATGTCCTAACTACCTCCCTGCAAAGTCTACCTGTAGACTTTATTGATTAATACATATTATGTTTAAATATAATATAATGAGATTATAGGCAAGCATATGTATTATTTGTGTACCATAATAAACATAAACCAGAACATTAGGATTGCTGTGTTAGTCTGGAAAGACTAGAGAAACAAATTCATAAGCACATATATGTATATAAGGAATAGTTTTATATACAAGAGCAACTGAACATTAAGAAAACATCCCAACTCAGTCAGTCCAGTCCAAGGTCATAAATCTGATATTAGCCCATATGTCTGATACCAATCTATAAAGTCCTCTTCATAATCAGGAAGCACATGCAATGACACCAAGACAATCACAAGCCAGTGGGTGCAGAGTCTTGTGTATCCAGTGGCAGTAGAAGCATCTTAGTACTGTCAGTGGCTTCCCTGTGACTTCTTACGCATCTCAGCACCGGCAGGAGTCTCTATGTGACTGTTCCAGCTTCAGAGGTCTGGTCCTATGAGGGTAAGCCCATGTGGCTTCTCCTCCAGGGTGTCTCACAGGAGTCAGCCTCAAGTCTTGTCAGTAAGGCATCTTCAAGGGATTGAGTAGTGAGTCTCTCACCGCCAAGGGGGGAATACAGTCAGATTTCCTAGACTTCTCAGGAGAAAGCCATGCCCACACAGAGGTCTCAGTGGCTATATCCAGATTGACAGGCTAGATTCCACTCCTACATTCTTAATCCTCAGATAGACACCAGATTATGTGACTGCCACAATTGTATATTTAAATTATGATTTCCTCCCCCCCACCTCATAATAATCTGGGAAAGGAATTTCCATATGATGGGATCATTATACAGAACTATTTTCATTTAAAATTAACACAACATGTTTATTAGATACAGATCTTATATTTATCTGAAGACACGATACATTCCAGAATTAAAGTATCTAATCTATGAATGTGATGTAATAATTTCCTTAGCTGCTTGGGAATCTCAATGGGTGACTAATGAGAAAATTCTCGTTCTTGCCCCAGTACTACGTATCTCTCTCATTTGCTATACTTAGCCCTAGACTCATCAAACTTGGAGAGCCACTCTTTCTTGCCTATAATACTTGACCCAAAAGCCAGGTTCCTCATTCCATTTCATTCCTAGCTGTGATTTTGAAGGGATATGACTTTTGTTATTTTGTAAGAGTTCATATGGATCCCTGAATCATGCCTTAGGGCAGTTCATATGACCCCTTAGTTTCTTATGTTCTGATGCTCGGTGTATAGGCCTGGCAGAGCAATTTCAAAAGGAAACTGAAAATACCAGGGATTTAGCAGGGGCTGGGGGCTGGGCAGGTAGACACCTGTCAATCGGTGTGAAGTCTTGGGTCTCTAAATGCTGACATCTCCTGGTTAAGGATTAAACACTGGTCTGCAACACAGTAAAGACATTAAATAAGCAAGTAATTAAAAGTAGGAAGACAGCACAAGCCAGAGAATATTTTTCAGTTAAACAGTATGCAAGGAAGCAATATCAAACTAAAAGGAACATGAGGGGCAGAGGAAAGAAGGAAGCCCTTTTTCGTCATGGATGGAAGCAGCGGGCAAACGCAGGGCTCTGCCACAAGAACACGGTTAAGGATGGCAGAGTGTTGCAGCATTTTGTTTGGCTGTGCACGATGCCACGATGACTCTGAACCGAATGGATGGCACTGAAAATTCACCATGAAAATTCGCCCACCAAACAATAAGTCATGGCATACCTCCAGAGATTGGGGGTTAGGATTTGGGTTTAGAATAGTTGTTTTACTTTCAAATAAAGCATTCCTTCTATGGTAAATGCAAATACATGACAAAAGTTCACCTAGCCACGGGTGCCAGATATGCCAATCTCATTGGTTTATCTGAAATTAAGGATACCAAAGATAACTGAAATTAAGAGATCTGAAATGAGATCAGCAAAAAATTACCATAAAGGATCAAAGGCTTTAGAAATGCAGAAATCGACTTTCATTTCCATATGTCTCTATCATCCTTATTATGTCCCCCCAAATTAATTTTGATCAGTTACTAATATCCAAAAGCAAATCTGACAACCTATTTCATTCAATAAAGCATAGATTACCTTTTGTAAAAAATTGAACTTAAAGTGACACACTGTGTATCAGAATACAGCTGAGTTTCCATGGCTAATTTTTCAGAAGTACATCTTCAGACTGTTCTTCAAAGATACCCATGACTGGACTCAAATCTCCAACCACTTGAGGGAGTTCAATCACTTAACTATTTGTGTTAACTATTTTTTTTTTGTTTTTTTTTTGGGGCATCACTGCTCCCCGGTGGTGGGAGTAGGAGGCCCAGCCCCACTGCTGGAATTGAACTTCCGTCCCAGTGGGCCGCAGTCCCGCGCACAACCACTACGCCACCGGGGCTCAGCCCTTAATTATTGACTCCTTTGAAGTTCTACATAGTTCAGCATCTTTCACAATGACTATATCTATCAATTATTTTTGCCTCTGCCGGGCATTTACTTATATTTTGGGTATTGAAAAGAGAAAAAAGGATGGCGACCACTATAATTTTAATCAGAACTACATTTATGTGGAGTTACCCTATAAAGATAGGTCAACATGTATTGGTACTTGGTTTCCAGATGCTGTCTTTCAAAAATTAGTATTACACCATGTAAAACATGGCTTTAAGCATATCTTCACCACCAACTGATGATTGCAGGTAATTTCTCTCAGTAATATAATGTCTTATAAAAAATTCCAGTAAGAACATGACTTCCAGTGGAGTCTTCTTGGTCAATTGAATGCAGCGCAAAGAGGTCACTCAGATGGTGAGCAGGCAGTTGATTATGATCCCAAAGAAGAAATCACAATCAATATTCTAGAAGGACACAGAATGAGCACAGAAGGGGGCTTACTTATGCTAAAGACATTTTCAGAAAAATTGCAAACTGCCGTGGGTAGAAATGGGCCAACAAAGTTGTCCATTCTTCTGAGGTCGTGAGGGTTGTCCGACAAGGATTTCATTAGAGACTTATCACAGTCAAGCTATAATCCTAAGATTGCCCCTTCAGGCTTCTCTTTGTTTCCAAATATCAAAGGACATAGTAAAGAAACAGGGTTTGAGTCTCTCCAGGATGCACCCACTGCTGGCTGAGTATTCTCACAGGAAGGGTGAGAGAGAGAGAGAGAAAGTCTACCATCAAAAGTACGTCGATGTAGGCCATGTCAAGGAACATCAACTTCACATTTTGATAATTACAAATAATAATAACAAGGTTGCTATGATTTTTGAGCAATACATCTTGACTTATCGTCATATAATTGAATATTTTACAGTAGTTTGTGAAAACACATATGACTTAGAATCATGTTTCTACAGGGGAGAAATGTTGAGAGTTCTAATCAATTGATTTGCAGATCATCATCTGGAAAATAATTCAATTATAACTTCAGGGCTCTTTAAAATCAAAATGAGGCATGAGGTGCTTAGTCTGAAGTGAACTCAATGCTTTATTTGCATTCAAAGTCACTGGCCCTGCATATAAGGCACTCTCTGTTCTTTTCTTGTTTATGATATTTATGTATAAAGCTTTGCCATTTAAGAAATTTTGAAGAAATTTCATGAATACTTCATGAAAATTGCTAGCTTATAGACTTCTTGGGGAATGGATGATCTCTAAATTGCTGACAGCACCATTGTACATTAACAGCTCTCATTAAACCCTCATGGTGGTGAAAACACTGAATGTGCTTGATTGCTGGCTGAATGACGGGAGATTCAAGTCTACCCAGACAGCCTCTAGTGAAAGTCCTGACAATCTATTTCCCCCAAAGAAGTCATTGAAAATCTTATTTCTGTGACATAGGATTGAAAATCACATTAAAAACAACTAAAATACTTTTTTACACTGACAATTTATTCACTGTTTGCTACAACTTCAAAATGAGAGTAACTATTATGTTTTTATCTCCAACCCTGACTTCAGTCTGACCAGGAAACGTGGTATGTCATATAAAAAACCTAAAAACACAACCTGAAATTAATTCTTCCTCTTTTAACCTATACCCAGACTTGTCCTTTTTGTGACTTTTCCATCCCTGGCACTGGTAATTATAAATCTGATTATTCAACAACAAAAAAGAAAACTTGAACAATATACTTATTCCTCTCTGTACCTTGGCTTTCAAATTCTAAGTCAAAAATCACATATTGTATAACATTTTAGATATTCTTTCTATAGTTTTTCATCAGGTTTGTGACAAAAATGTTTAAAAAATATAATGTTCTGACTAAGCTAAATCGCACTTGAATAGATTATGTCTGTCCCCTCTATTGACTCTGTACAGGGTGTCTGGACAAAAGAATAATATTTTGGGAAAAGATTAAGGATTATTTAATAAGCAGTGAAGTTACTGAACACATTTGTACTATTATAGAGAGGGGCAGAATATGTATCGCGGAAATTTAGTAAACAGCAACCAAAAAGAAGTACGGCATTAATAAGGAAAGAGGAATCAGAGGGAATAAGTGAGTCACAATGATAAGGAACACAACTGGCAAACATGTTTAAAAAGTAAGAGAGAGAAGGACAAGATGACTGGAGGGATGATAGGTGGGGAACAGGGACAATAATCTAGGGAGGGGGTGGAAAGGGATGATAGCTAATCATTCAAATCTTCTGATGCTCTTAGGCTATTCAAAATATGAAAGAAGATAGTCAAGTTAAAATGTATTTTTTGAAAAAAAAAACAGAATCTCGCTGTACAAATTTTAAAGCGCTATGCAAGAAATAGTGACTCATGAATCTCTCTCCAAATCAACACACAGTAATAGAAAGCAGGGGATGGGCAAAAGAGACATAGAGAAAGTCTAGGGAAGGGGGTATTATTATTACTGATATCATTTCAGTATTAACATGCTTTCTCTAAGTACAAAAATGTTCTCATTGTCTCTCTCAGATGAGATAATAGGGCAAAAGATTAAAAAAAATGAAAGACAATATTCAAAATCAATCAGGGTATAAACAGTTGGAACCGGTAGGACTATTAGGTAGATGATACTGTAAACTGGAGCATACATGAATATGTAAATTTTGGCATAATGAAACAAAAACCAGCATGGGGAAAATTCTAAATCAAAATCCTCAATTGGAATACTTCCAAGAGGTTTCATGAACCCTTCTGAAAGTCTGATATGGGAAATTGGATTATTGAAAGTTCTGTGGAGACCAACAGAATTTATTCATAGTCTTCTAAGTGGACACCATTACTTCCAACTCTGAAATTTAAGAAATTTGGTTACGATGTGAGATGGATTCGGCCCTTGTTTTCAGGAGAGACCCTACATTTCTATCAAGTGATCCAACTATAATTTCTACAGTTCAGGCTGCCTTTCCAGGACATCCATGTTATTGAAATCTTTATTGGACATGACTGCATCTGGAAGGAACAGTTCAAGGCCCTGGATAGTATCAGCAGCACTCAGAGTGCAAAGCTATTGGGAAGTATCGTTAAAAGATACCTTAAGTCAATTGGGAAACTTAGCAACCTTCTTTGCCAGAGATTGAAAGACTGACCAGTCCTCTGCGATCCTCACTGTGGCAGCAATGTACTCGTGTCGATTTCAGGATTGGGAGTGTAGAGATATGGAGATAGCCAATGATACCTCTGTGTGTGCATGGCTTTCTCCTGAGAATTCAAGGATATCTCACCTTATTTCCCCCTAGGAGGTGAGAGACTTAATGGCTCAGTCCCTTGGAGGTACTCTACTGACAAGACACAAGGTGACTCCCTGAGAGACATTGCAACTGACAAGACACATGGCAGCATGCTGATAGACCCTGAACCCTGATAACTGGAGGAGCCCGAGAGACCACTGCTGACACTGAGATGCTTCTACTGCCACTGGATACACAAGAGTCTGCGTCCACTGACCTGTGGTTGTCCTGGTGTCATTGCACGTGATCCGTGAGTCTGACGAGGGCTATTGGATTAGTATTGGACATATGGGTTAATATTGGCTTTATGGACTTGGACTGGACTGGGTTGGGATGCTTTTTCAATGTCCTCATATATAAACCTCTCCCTTATATCCATGTGTATGTCTATGAATTTGGTTCTCTAGTCTACCCAGATTATCACACTCACCCTAGTTGCTATGTAGGGTGCTATTGCTACATTCACTGTCATCTTGTCTAGGACCTTTCCTCTTTTTCCATGATCTTGTACTCTATCAAGTATAGGGAATTTCCTCAGGAATCAATCTATACAGACAGAATGTCCACAATAGAGGATACCATATCTGGCCATCCTTACTTATAAGATGTGATCCTCACATATGGATGTTTGTTCTATGGGCAACCCATGGTCCTTTTTATAGTCATCACATCACCACGATTCAAATGCATCAATTTTTCACAGATTCCTTGTCCTCTTTCCATATGCATATGAGGTGATGGGCATGACTAGGGTTTTAGTCAGGGCACCTTAGTCCTCAAAGTCCAGTCTGTGTTTTTAACCCTCTAAGGAAGCCTTGTGCAGCAGATTTTCCCAATTCTTAAAGTCTGCTTCAGTGACATAGGTAGATTAGAGAAACAAATTCATAAACATTCATGTGTGTATAAGAAATATATATATATATATACATACATATATATATATATATACGAGCAACTGTATATTAAGAAAACATCCCAGCCCAGTACAAGGTCATAAGTCCAATATTAGCCCAATGTATGATACTGGTCTATAAAACCTTCTTCAGACACATGAAACCACATGCAATGATGCCGAATGCAAGATGGTTAAAAGCCAGATGGGTAGAATGCCATTGGATTCAGTGGTGTTGTAAACATCTCAGCACTGACATGGGTCTCCGAGTGACTCCTCTGGCTTCAGGGGTCTGGTGGCATCCATGTGGTTTCTCTGGCTCAAGGCAACAGGGTGGCTTCTCTTCACAGATGTCTCTCAGCCTTTCCAGTCAAATGTCTTCAAGGGAGTGGACTGAGAGAGAGAGAGAGTGTCTCAATATCCAAGAAGTATTTGCCACACTTCACAGAATTCTCAGGAGAAATCTATGCCAACACTGAGGTCTCATTGGCTATCTCCAGTTTGAAAGGTTAGTCTCCACCCTTACATTCTTAACCCACAAATTGACAGCAGATTAAGTGACTGATTGGGCACCGATTGTGGAACCAGCTAAAATGAAATGCTTGACATCCTCTATCTTATCTCTGTCTACTTTACCAGGATGCTCTTTACTGGTCCTGTTCTGAGGACTTTTATTTTCTTTACATTGAGTTGCAATCCGTGATGAAGGCTACAGCTGTTTAACTTTGCCAGCAACTGCTGCAACTCCTACCTGCTTTCTGCACACAGGGTTTGCCATCTGCATCTCACAGCTTGTTTATGAGCTTTCCTCCAACTCTGATGCAATATTATTCTTCACATAGTGCAATTTCTTTGGACGTCTCTCCAGCCCATTGGTTGAATAAGTATGGTGAGAAGATTGAACTTTAAAACAGATCATTGCTGACTTCCTACCACAAAGAATTCTCTTGTTATATTCTCAAATTCCTATCATTTTCAATTTTATTCATAGCTTTTCATGATCTACATAATGGAATGATTTTGCACAATCAATAAGCACAAATAGACATTTTTCTGGTAATCTCTGCTTGCAGCCAAAATCAATCTGATGTTGTGAATGGTATTCCTCGCATCACATACTCTTCTGAATCTTGTTTTAATTTCTACCAATTCCATGCTGGTATACTGCTACAAATATTTTTGACTTATATTCAGTAAAATGTATTAACTCTGTGTCCTACAAGTATGCATTAAATAAAATAATTCTCATTGGATGGTTCTTCCTCCCTTCTAAGCTAATACAAAAGCTGCTGGTTTGCTTTGTTTTTCCAGTAGTGTAATTGGCACAGGACTCACATAACATTCATTTCAATAACTCAGTAACATCAAGAAGAGCTGTGCAATCATCACCACAATCAATTTTAGAACAGACCTTCAATCACATAGACCTCATTGGTAGCCTCTTAATTTCCTTCCACACACAGAATGAGGACCATTATTCCAGTTGTTGTCTCTATAGATTTAATTATCCTGAATTTCAGAAAAGAAGAACATGAAAAACAACTCAAAAATAGCAAGACTAATAAAGCAAAACATTTTTTTTCATCAAAAAAGCAGACAATATTAAAAATTACCAGAAGAGATTTAAATCAATCATAAGAATATAAAATAATAGGATGTGGGGCAGTCATGTAATCTCTTGTCAACTTCAGGTTTGGAAGTGTAGAGGTGGAGTCTAGCCTGTCAAGCTGAATATTGCCAATGAGACCTCTGTGTGGACATGGTCTTTTTCTTAGAATTCTGGGAATTCTGTACTTCCCCCTTGAAGGTCAGAGACTTGTGACTCAGTTCTGCAGAGATGCTCTACTGACAAGATAGAAGACTCACTCCCTGAGAGACATTGCAGCTCATAAGACACATGTCAGCATGTGTCTGATGGACCCCGAGACCTGAAAAAGGGAGGAGCCACGGGAAGACCCCTGCCAGTGCTGAGATGCTTCTACCATCACCGGATATACATGAATCTGCACCCACTGGCATTTGATTGTCCTGGTATCATTGCATATACCTTGTGAATCTGAAGAAGACTTTATAGACTGGCATTGGACAAATGGACTAATATCAGACTGGTGGGCTTGGACTGGACTGGGTTGGGATGCTTTCTCAATGTTCCATTCCTCTTGTATATAAACCTCTCCCTTATATCCATTTGTGTGTTTATGAATTTGTTTCTCTCATCTACCCACACTGACACAGGATGGTAACTGCATCTGCCACAAACCAGTTTCCAATGCATTCTCCATTCTATGAAGGCTATTCACATCCTTGGCTGATGTTCAGAGGGATTTCCCAAGCACTGAATCTGTGTGAGAACCCTGCAAATGGATTTGGGGACTTTTTGTTTTATTCACATATGATGTTTTTGATGTTATCCCACAATGATTCTGGTGTTCTGTGCTTGAAATGGTCTCTAAATTCAGGTCAGATAGACTCACTATTTCATTATGACTCCTATGGAGTTGTTTGAATTTTCTTCATTTTCAACTTGAACTTGCATATTCCACATCAATCTCTGACCTTGTTTTGACAGGTAATATTGAACTTTTCCATCTTCTCTTCCCACAAGTGCAGTCGGTTTAATTCTTGTATATTCCATTTGTCAGCATAGATGATTGCTGATTGTGCTACTGAAAGAAAAAGTATTTGCAGTGAAGAAAACTCCTAACTCTTGCAAAATCATATTATGTGATCTTCAGCTCTGTTTCTTTGAAGGCTGTATTTTCCAATGACTGATCCACCCTCTTTTGTTTCAAATTTGACCATTCTAATCACTAGTAATTAGCAATGCATCTTGATTACCTGATTTATCAGTTTCACACTGGGGAAGTTGGTATAATTCTTTAATTTCTTCCTATAGGTAGTTAGATGTTATCCTATCACTCCTCCCATGTACAGAACTGTACTTCAAGATATAACTTGAACACTTCTCTTTTTTAAGGTTAAAATAAAATTCTATTAGCTAAATTTTTCTTATTTTAATATTTTTATTAGGTGCTCTCTTTTCTCTTATCACAATCCACACAATCATCCATTGTGTTAAGCACATTTTTTTCCACATAATGGCATTTTCATTTTTAAAGTATTTTCTTTCTACTTGGGTCTTTGATATCAGCTCTCATTTTTCCCCTCCTTCCCTCAACTGCCTTCCCTCATGAAACCTTGATAAGTTATAAACTATTATCGTTATATCTGACATGTTCTCTGTCAGTCTTCACCTACTTCTCTGTAACTTGTCCCCCTTGGAGGGGGTTATATATTGATTTTTGTGATCAATTCCCCTTTCTCTCCCCATCTTCCCCTTATTCTCTTGGTATCTCTATTCTCACTGCTGACCCTGAGGGCTTTATCTCTCCTGGATTCCCTGTGTTTCCAGTTCTGTCTGTAGCAGTGTGCATGTACTAGTCTCATCACATTTTTAGGGGAGAATTGAGGTCATGGTAGGGGGGTAAGGAAACATTAAGGAACTAGAGGAAAGTTTTGCCTTTCTTCAGTGATATACTGCACCCTGGCTGGCTTATCTCTTCCTTGGGACCCTTCTGTGAGGTGATGTCCACTCTCTATATATGGTTTTGGGTTTCAACTCCATCCCATTACCTCCAATGGACATTGGGTATAATTTTGCTCTGGGTTTTAGATGCCTGACACCTGGCCCTATTGGTCACTCAGATGGATGTGCTTCTTCCATGTAGGCTTTGTTGCTACTGAGTTAGATGGCTGCTTGTTTATCTTCAAGCCTTTAAGACCCCAGACTCTATAACTTTTGATAGCCAGGCACCATCAATTTTCTTCTCCACATTTGCTTATGTACCCAAGTTTACTTCCGCGATTGTGCGGGGAAGATGAGCATCGTAGAATTCCGGATTATTAGAACAAAATTGAACCCTTCTTCTTGATGATGAATGTGATACTTGTATCTTGTATTTGTCATTCTCAGCATAGTAAAGCGTATATGACAGCACATTTCAACTCACCCTTCACCTCATTACCACTAAGTCAAGATTGACTCCTATTGACCTTATAGGACAGAGTAGAACTGCCCTTGTGGGATTGGGACTCTCTCCAAAGGTTAAGCTACTTAGTGCCTAGGAAGTAATCTTCATGAGTTTCATTCTAGCTTAGATGACTTGCAATTTAGCTAGACTCATATTAGTGCAATCCATGGTCTGCCTATTAATGATGGTTTTCTGCTCTTCCTTATTGAGTTGGACATCATTAGCAAAGGAAAATTCCAGATGTTTTATTCGAAAGTTCCAGATGTTTTATTCCATTCACTTCATTAAAATCAATTGTAATTTGAGGACTTCAGTCCTACTTTGAATGCCTTTCAACTTAAGGGTCTCATCTCAAGTGTGTTAGTCTGGGTGGACTAGAGAAACAAATTCATAAAAATGCATATGGTTAGAAGGGAGAGGTTTATATACAAGAGGAATGGAACATTGAGAAATCATCCAAACCCAGTCCATTCCAAGGTCATAAGTCCGATATTAGTCCATATGTCCAATATCAGTCCAAAAAGTCTCCTTTCAACTCATGAAGCATGTGCAAAGACACCAGGATAATCACAGGCCAGTGGGTGCAGAGTCTTGTGTATCCAGCAGCAATAGAAGCATCCCAGCGCTGGCAGGTGTCTCTCTGTGTTTTCTCAGGTTTCAGAGGTCTGGTTCCATCAGGGAAAGCCCATGTAACTTCTCCTCCAGCTCCTCCAGGTTCCAGGACTCAGGATCTATCAGCATGCCACCATCTTGTCTTGTCAGTAGACTTTCTCTAAGAGACTAAGACAACCCTCTCTACTCCAATTTGGAAATACTGCGAGACTTCCCAGAATTCTCAGGAGAAGGCCATGCTCACACAGGGGTCTCATTGGCTATCTCCAGATTAGCAGGCTAGACTCCACCCCTACTTTCCCAATCATGAAACTGACATCAAGTATATGACCGCCACATCAGGCATTAATATCTCACAATGTCCCACTGCTTCTCATTGGCTTTCACTGAGTACTTTTCAAAAGTACTCACCATAGTCTGCTCTGAGTCTGTAAGTTCTGCTAACAGCTGTTCACAATGGGTGATTCTTCAGGTCTCTGGGATACTCTATTCCAGTGTTTCTCAGAGTTGACTCAATGGCATCGAGTTTGGTTGTGAGATTTTATTCTTGTCAAAGTTTATGTAGTCAGAGAAACTTTAGTTCTCTGGATCTAAATTTCTCACTTGTAATGGTGATACATAATTTTAATATTATATTTAAGTGAATTTTACTACATAATAACATAAAATATTCAGCCTGCACATATAAGGTAGACCCATATGTTTTGTTTATCATCACGATTCTTTTTTTTATCATGATTCTACATAATGAGTTCAATGCTTTAGAATGAATAGTTGATCTACACAGTACAGCAGACTAAGTCTTTATATATAGATTTTCACTACCATATATAAAAACAAAAGCAAATAGAGTGAAACAGTGACATTTCTTTGGTTATCTCATCAAAATTATACAAACAAGTTTTTCATCATGCTGGACATACACATTTGAACTTCCCACTGAAGCAATGGGAAAAGCTCAGTGTTCAGGTGACTCCAGAGATATTTTGGCTTCATACAGAGTTCTTAAAGGATGGGGCACTTAGTTTCTTACCCTAGGTAATTGATAACTATAATAATACACCTTTAATGGACAAAGTAGATCAATTTATTAGAGCCCTTTGATTTTTTTTAATTTTGTATTTTCTAAGAGAAGATATTCTTCTAGTCTAAATGTCTTATAACCACTGAACACTGTGCAGTTAACTTAAGTAATGATTTATGAGATATAAATCAAATAACACAAGAAAATACAGTGGTTCTCAATCTGTGGGTGTTGACCCATTTGGAAGTCAAATGACCCTGTCACGGGGTTTACCTAATTCATAACAGTAACAAAATGACAGTGATGAAGTGGCAATGCAAATAATTTTATGGTTGTGGGCCACCACAACATGAGAACCTGTATGATAGGGTCGAGACTAGGAAGGTTGAGAATCACTGAGATAATACCTTTATATAGTACTTCTGTAAGCCCATATTTTATTAAAATATTCAACATAATTCTATATTTAAACAGTGGTTTTTTTTAAAGGAAAAAGTCGAGATCACTGTTATACTTCAAGAATTTTAGAACAGTATCCTACGTCCCTGGATAGTTTAACTTCCAGATTTTCATTAAAAGTTGAGCATGGAATTAATTCATAAATCTCTCAGTCTGACAATGTGAGGAGAAGCCTGGGATGTGGGTTATAGATTTAGAGCATGAAGGTAGACCATTTGAGTTAGGACATCAGCCTGATTGCTGAATGATTTTTAGCATGTTAACAATATTCTGCCACTTAGCTATTTCTTCTGAGTCTGTATGAGAATGAAATAATATTACATTACATATAGTTTTCATGAAGCTTACAGGAGCTAATATAGTTAAACATATGTTGGGTTAGTGGAAAGAAAGAAATAATAAGACTTAGCTACCATTTCTAGTTCAATTATGCATCCAACTATACAATAAGGTAGCATTGTGATAGTATCAATAAATATTGTGTAAATGGAAGTTACTCTTGCAGATATTATTACTGCCTATCATAGTAGTATATTTTGGAATAAGAGTCCCAGTCATGATGGGTGCTAGGTCTTGGTCTGCTAAATTCTAATCAAGGAAATCCTGTTTGGGTTTCTGTGAGTTAGAATCAAGTTGATGGCAGTGGAGTCGTATCAGGGTATTCTCCATGATAAATACTTGCATTGATACTTGTTGGGTCTTTATTTAGCTGACATTAGCAATGTAAGTTAATACGCTCCTTGACATTGAAACATGCTGTACAGCCACTGCAATAAGAACATACTTGGTATTGGTTCAACAACAAACCTGGAGACTAGGGAAACAGGACTGAGGACTCAGAACAAACTCCAGGCATCTAGAGGACCCTGATTTTTTGACAAGGAACCAAAGTTCATTTAGTTGAGCAGAAATGGGCTATTAATTAATTATGCCCACAAAACTGGCTGTCCACTTGCAGACCAAAGAATAAACTCAACCTATGCATCACATAATCTTAAAAAAGTGAATTAAAATGGGATTAAACACCAATGTTAAATGCGAATGTACAAAATCTCTGCCTTCTGGAAAACAGGGAAAAATATGGATCTAATCTTTTGTGAAAATAGGGCAATACATATAACAGCAAAGCAAGTAATGAAAGTAAACTAGTTAGATGGGAATTCAATGAAATGAAAAATGCATGCTCACCAAAAGACTATCAAAATAATAAAAATATAAACTAGACACATGGAAAACATGTTAGAAAATAATATAGTCGGTACAGATCTAATATCTAACATTTATAGAAAACCCCGACATGTAAACAACAAAAAGACAAACAATGTAATTACAAGATGGAGAAGGACATGATCTTCATCAAAAAGAACATCCAACCAGGTAAGAGGTACAAGGAAAGATGAGAAAACTCAAGAAAATGTGGAGTCTGTTCTGACTGATCATAACCCAATAGAGAAGACTAGAACCATGGTCTCTCTTAATGGTTGTGTGAGTTTTACACACCCAGGGAAATTGCTACAGCTTACTTTTAAAAAGCAGCTTGATTACATTTCCTATTGATGAAGAGAATGATCTACGATTTAACTTTGACCCTCCAAAATTCTATCTCTTACAATGTATGTCCATTAAACATAATTTTCTGAAAACAAAATTACAATACATGTGCCCACGCCCTGGGGGCAAAAAGATACAACATTAGAAGGGTCAACTAAACCAAGCTGGTAAAGTAAAAGTCTATGGCCATATAGCCTATCAGTGGGGACTATGTTTATAACAAGTACTTGCAACAATGTAGATGCTTATACATAAGTTCAATTTTTGATGGAGTGGATAGCTGAGTTTTCAATATCTGAACTAACCTACCTGCTAGATGGCATTTTTAGAATATGAAGCTATCCATGTGTTTGCTGTTACCATTTACCATTTAGGTACTTCTATGCCTGGCCTTAACACTTGGGCAAGGGAAAACTGAAGAAAAGAAGGCAGGATGGAAATTACCAGTCAGAATGCCTCAGGTACAGAGAGTATCCACACTTAGATGAAAGATTAAATGTAGATTTCCAGGTGTCAAAAGGCAGATAGATTATGAGGTCATTCTTTGGGTTTCAAATCGCTGACTGTAGCTTAATTCCATAGTGTGAATGATTTCACTCCATCTCTTAAGTATACCTACTTCTCACTTATTAAATGTCTCATTACCTGCCTTTGCCTACTTACCAAAATAGCAAAATAAATCTACTCTCTCTGTGCCTCGTCAATCACGTATGCTAAGCAGTAACTACTCTCCCAGGTGTGAAGAAGGAAGGGTGCTGGTGTTTTGGTGTAGGTTATGTTACGCCTTGGCTGGCCATGGAGTCTCAGAGGTCTGACAGTCATATAATGATGCAGTTTGGAATATTTTATTTGGAATAATAGTCATCCTCCATTTTGTCACCTGGAATGGTCATCGTGCATTTTTGCATCACCTTAATTCCCCTCTAAGAACCTGGTCTATGGAACCTAATCATGTCCAGAAAGCAAAAAATGTGTAATTAAAAAAAAAAGAAAGTCTGCTTTTGAACATGATAAACATTCATAAGGTCGGTTTCAAGGCTTATTCAGAGTGAGTGTGAAAAACTGGGCTTGAACATAAAAATGTAAAACCATGATGGTGGCTATTATAATCCAAACCTTGACATATGGTGAAATAGCATGTAAAGCTGAAAGTATAAAATGAATACATTTAGATAACAATTTAAATGAGGGTTAAAATAGATGAGAAGCCATAAGTATCAAGGTGTGATAATTAGACTATATGCCAAAATAGGTGGGCAGAATTCTCCGATGCTGTGATGTGGCCAATTCCCTGTGGGATCCTCTGTGAAGCCAAGCTATGTGGAAAGCCAAACTATTCTACAAGGTGGAATCCCTCTCTTCCATCGAGTCAGTGTGAC
Organism: Nesogale talazaci; assembly: GCA_004026705.1. Lineage (NCBI taxonomy): Eukaryota > Metazoa > Chordata > Mammalia > Afrosoricida > Tenrecidae > Nesogale > Nesogale talazaci. The sequence continues at coordinate 14,662 of PVJH01013083.1, read as the reverse complement.
CCTGAAAGAGAGAGTAGAACTACCCCTGTGGATTTCTTTGACAGCAACTCTTTGTAGAGGTAGAAACTTCCGTCTTTCTCCAGGGAGAGGCTGGTTCTCCAGGGAGAGAACTGCTGACATAGAAGGAAACAGCCCAGGTCTAACAATTATGCCACCAGCTCTGTAAACTGGCCACAGTCCTGATGGAACAGAGGACAACATCATCCAAAGGGTGGTTACTCTTAGCATGGATTGACAGTGAGGCAAAGTGAACTCATTTCTGCTGTATGTGGATCCTGCATCTGGTTTGTCAACCTCCTGTGAGATCACCTGATAACAATTATTGTGACCATCACAAACTGTTGACTATGGTTTCATCAGGTCAGTCTTGGATTCATTCCACTCTGCATCCACCAGCCTATGGTCTTCCTACTTTCTGCTCATCACTCCCTGCATTTGCAATTTAGGGAAAGCCTCCAGCTTCACATGACCTATTAACTTAAACCAGGTTTACCTGCTTCTATGATCCCATGAGTCATTTCTTGATATAAATCTGTATAGGCATATTATACACCAGATTCTCAAGGAGACTATGGTAGTCTGTGTAGACTAGAGAAACAAATTTGTAAGCATATATGTGTATGTAAAAGAGAAGTTTATATGCAAGACGAATGGAACAAAGAGAATGCATCCCATCTCAGTCCAGTCCAAGGTCATAAGTCTGATATTAGCCCATATGTTTGATATCAGTCTATAAAGTCTTCTTCCGACTTACAGTGCATATGCAATGACACCAGGAAAATCACAGGCCAGTGGATGCAGAGTCTTGTGTATTCAGTGGTGTAAGCATCTCAGCACTGGCAGCATTCTCTATATGGTTTTACTGGCTTCAAAGGTCTGGTTACACCACAGTAAGTCCATATGGCTTCTCCTCCAGCATGTCTCACAGGGAGTCAGCGTCGTGTCTTGTCAGTAAGATGTTTCGAGGGACTGCATCAGGATTCTCTCACTTCCAAGGGGGAAATATGACCAGACTTCCCAGAATTCTCAGGAGAAGGACATGCTCACAGAGAGATATCATTGGCTATCTCCAGATTGACAAACTAACTTCACCCCTACATTCCCAATCCTGAAATTGACACCAGATTAGTGACAGCCACATGGACCCAGTCTAATAAACCAGATATTTTATCTATGTATTACTTGTAGGATATAGTTTTGAACACATACCAAACAAAATAAACATTAACTAAAAACTCAGATTTCCATAAACTGGCATCCATTTTGTGTTAAAATCATGAACTTCTGGTTTATAGTGTCATAATATACAAAATAAAGATGCCTTCATAATGACACAAATGGTAGCATTTGAGGGGAGAGAGTTTAGTTGCTTGCTAGAAGAAACCAAGCAACCAATATAATCCCAATTTAATTTCATCACAACTACCTTCACATTTTACTTCAGATAAGATCAAACCTATCCCCAATGTTTTCAGGTAGGAGAAGCACCCATGTCGATTACCCATGTGGCGAATAAATTCTGACTCGGTGACCTCACAGAGCAGATTCATACTGCCCTGTTATGTAAGGTAATGGATCGGGCTGCTAATGTCAAGGCTGGCAGTTTGAAACGGCCAACTTCTCTGAAGGAAAAAGATGAGGTTTTCTGCTGCAGGAAAAACTTATAGTCAAAGGAACCTACAGGGGCAGTTCTACCCTATTCTACAGGTCACTAAGAGTCAGCATTGAGTTAATGACAATGTTTGGCTTGTTTGTTTGTTTCAATCATTATAGAAGCATAATGCCCTATCTTTATCCTGGGGAGTGGCTGGAGGGATCAAACCACCACCTTTCGTTAACAGTTTTGAACACCTACTCGACCAAAGCCCCTGAACACATAGGGCGCCTGGTTGCTGTGGCACAAACACAAGAAAATACTGCCATCCTCATAATGGTTCTCAGGCTTGAAGTCCATTTTTAGCCACTGTGACAAAGCAGCTTGTTGAGGGCTATTCTGCCTTGCTCTGCCCCTCTATATTAACAATGTATTCTTTTTCCAGGTAAAAGAGAACAAACACATCGGCAAAATCATATTCATCATTAGATTAAACCCAAACCACGGCCCTTGCTATCCACTCGCTTCTAAACTATAGGTTCCCTCCAGGTCTAGGACAAAGTAGAACTGCCCTGTAGGATTTCCAAGGCGGTCAATCATTACAGAAAGAAATTGCCACATCTTTCTTCTGAAGACATAGAGTCACAGTGGGTTGCTGCTGCCAGCCCCTGGGTCAGAAGTCAATCATATGAGATTGGCATCATAGAGTTGCCAGGCTTCCTTATACCCTTGTTCTGAAAATAAAAATATCTCACTCTCTTCCCATTCCATTTGCTCATTTTTTTGAAGTGTCCCTTCCTGGCATATGCCTCATCCCCCTGACCCCCAACCCATATGCTGTATACTTATACAGAATTGGCAGATGGGTCACAAAGCGTGGGTGTCGAAGTCTTTCTCAGCACAGAGCTATTAAATGAGTTGTCTGGAGTACTGTGTCCTCTTCCTGCTCTTCTGTCTCTGAAATATGATGATTCTTTGAAATGAGTCGCATGTGAGAGGAGACATCCTTGTACTTTTTAATAGAATGTGTCAATATACCTCAATGCCCTTCAAACATCTTCGTTTTACCTGGATCACTTGTTTGCCAGGAATATCCCACCTGATGGCAGCTTTCTGCTGTCCTAACACTATCTCCCAAACAGCAGGCGCCCTCAGCCACATTGCAGTAAGCCAGCGATAACAGCTTGGGCTCTGTGCTTAACGCCTGACGGAATCTCATCACGGCTCAGTTATCAGTAAACACAGGCACAAAGTTATTCGCATCCTTGTCTAAATGGACCTTGTGTGAGAATAAACATACCCAGTGAGTTTCAGCAATAAGAACTCTTAAAAGAAAACTACCTGCCAGAGAAGTAATGCTTCACATCTTTTGGGGCAATAGTTTAACATAGTTTAATTTGTTTTTACTCCAAGACCAGAATAAAATGTTTTGGTTTTTGACTTTTATCTCTCTTCCCCATGCTCACCTTTCATTAGGAATTGCTAGATGCAGAATACCTAAATTCTGTTTAATGATGTACAGTGTATAAAAGCCCACCTTCAATTCTTTTAGCCTGTGATGATTGGAAAAATCATCCACACCCTTATCACTTTAGAGATGTTGGAATGGAAGTTGATAAACCAGTGATTTGTCCAACATCTGACATATTCAGGGGGCAAAACTGGGATTTAAATTCTAGGCTCTCTCTTTTCTTACAAGCACAGTCACCTTTTGCCACCCCAGGAGCCCGTGGTGATTTTCTTCTGTTGACTGATATATCTCCCTTTGGGCAATGCCCTGGTCATCATAGTGTCTTTGCATTATGAAGGAGAATCTGTAATAGCTCCCTTTTGTCTCAAGAGTTATGTTTTTCATAAAGGGAGTCCTTGTGGCATTGTTTCTGCCAAGTTCACATTGGACAGCTAACATGAAGGTTGGCAGTTCAAATCCACCAGTAGCTTTGTGTGTGAAAGACGAGGCTCTCTGGCCCCATAATGAACTATGTGTCCTCTCAGAAAGCCTACACAGTGTCGCTGTGGTTCAAATTAGCTCCCTGGTATTGAGTGTGGTTTTGGTTACCTGAAAAGGTACAGAAAGAGTACAGCATGTTCTATTGAAACATGTTTCTTTCACAGTTGTGGGAACAATCATAGTCATTTCTTAATTTTCCTCTTCCTCTGTTATGAAATGTTAGTTAACTCCAAACTTGTAAAATCTATGGCATGCATAGAAGTCTTGTGTCGGTGTTTCTTTTATAATAATAATAATAATAAATAATTATTAATAAAATAAATAATAAATATTATAATTAATAATTATTATTTTAATTAATAATTATTATTATTATTCACTTAAGGGTTGGGATAATGAAGAATGTGTTCTTCTTTCTATTTTCCCACCACAGAAAATAGCGTGGTGAAAGCAGCAGGTAATCAAGCCAAAGTCTTAGACTTCAATGTCTGAGAAAAGGTTGTTGAGACTCACAAGAAGAAGTCCATATTGTCGGAAAGCACTCTTCAAATAGATCACTCACTCATGGACATAAAGATGCTGTCGATGCTGTCATAAACTGTTGGAGAAGGGGGTTCTCTAAAGGTGGAGAGGTAGTCTTCTGTGTCAACATTGATTTCTATAAAAGTAATGAATATTTCCACATTGATTTCTATAAAAGTAATGATTCTTTCCACACTGCTCTTTTTAGATCTGACTACTTTTTCTACCTATATCCATCAAAGTAAAAGGAGGGTGTTTGCAAACTTTCTTACCAGATTCAAAACCTTTAAGAAAATTAGCTTAATGTGAAATTTATATACATATATATATTTCTTTCCAAGTCTCCATAATTTTAACAAATTTTATCTTTTACAGAATTGGAACTTTTTCTGCTTATGAAATACTAATTAACATCATAAATACATACATGTATCATGTATCTCCATAGGTAATGCCATAGGAAATTATAAATGAAGGAGATCACTACATATCTCTTTGGTTCCCCATGAAAGTGGTTTAACATGTTTTTAGAGAGGAATTATATACAGGAAGGCACAAATGAACAGAGCATTTTCCCATGAGAGATAATTCTAGAATCCTAAACATTTATACGGAGGTTAACACATTGGAGGGAATTTTTCTCAGTACATAAAATAGAATATTTATTTTGCTTATGCCTTGATTTGAAATCAATTGATAGCAAGCCTGAAGAAAAGTCATCACTTCCCCAGAGATCTAGGAAGGTCCATCAGTCATTCCAAACCATGTCCAACTGTCTCTTGACGCTCCTTCATTATTTGTTTAGGTTTGCATTAATAGAATTATGTTAAGGTCTTAACAACATCAACACATTTAGGTTTTAAAAAATAAACAAACACTTGTTACTGGACAGTTGGAAAGGAAAAAAATAAAAATAAAGGAGGGAGTAGCATATAGCAGAAGGCACTGATGAAATAGTGGTTCCATTCAAACACTGACTCTCTGGAGTGCTGAGTCCACACTGTAACCCGAATCATTTTACAAAGAATACAATCATGTCCCAACACTGAGTTGTCTGCTTAAAATGGCTAGGTGAATTTTTCTAAATGATGTTTATTACTCTAGGAATGGGTAGTAATAAAAAAACATAAATGCATAACAAAATCCCAGGTAACCATATCATATCAGATATATGCACGCATAAATTATTGATACTAGCTATTATAATAATGAAACTAATAGTTTTAACTATTACTAATTACTATAACATTACTAATATTAGTAATGTTAAAACTAATAATTTTAACATTCTGGTTTTTTTGTTTGTTTGTCTTTGCTTTTTGGGAGCGGCATCACTGCCCTCTGGTGGGAGTGGGAGGCCCAGCCTTGTTCCTGGAGAGCTGCTGCTGGATTTGAACCACCAAGCCAGAGATCTGCAGTCCCGCACTCAACCACTATGCCACCAGGGCTTTACCCACTAATTTTAACATTCTGCATAATAATTTATCATTTTTTGAGAAAATAATCCAGATGAAGGCCTAGAGAACTTTAAGCTCAAGACTGAGGAGTTTTCTTTTTGTTGTTGTTGTTTTGTGGCATCACTGCCCTGGTGGGAGTAGGAAAGGACTGAGGAATTTTCTATAACATCTCTTCATTCAGGAGCCACATGCACCTCTAGCCCTGAGAAGATTTTACTTGCTATATGACCCCCAGTGAAGTCAAAAGAGTCAAGACAACTCATTAAAATGATGACCCTAAAAATCCTTAGGGCTCATGAATGTTGATAAAAAGAAATTCATAAATTCACATACAATATTATTCTACCCTGCTTTCTAACCTCAGGTCTCTATGGCACTTCAATTGCTACCTCTCAGAAAAAAAAATTAAAAAGATTCCTCATCTCTTAAAACTGAAGAACGGGGTATGCCCTCTTGCCTGGAGCAGATGAATGTCAGAGAGAACAAAGCAATGAACTCTGATCACCAGCCAGATAGAGTAAAAGCCAAAGACATATTTTAAGGGAAAATGCCATGTACCCATATTTGTAATACAAAGCCAACTTTTTGATGAATCCCTCACAGAAGTGTTCATGGTAAATCCTTGATACATATGACCTGACCCAAACCATGTATTACATCCATATATAGACGGTCCCATGGAGAATAAGTATAGTGGTCAAGCAAAATCCATATTTACAAGTTTTCTCTTCATTCTTAAAGGTGTAATGCTGACCTTTATATGAAGAAAGGATAAACTGACCCCATGGTTTTGGAGTCTCAGAAACCCACTGGGGCAGTTTTACCTTTTACTGAGTCTCTATGAGTCAGATTCAACTAACTGGCAGTAAGATTGCTTTTGTTTTTTGCTTTCTCCATATAGGACCTAGACTCTTTCTAGACTGTATAGGTGATCGCATCTTCATCTCACCTTTAAATTTGGCTTCAATAGTGTGCTACTCTAGGTAGACTAGAGAAACATTCATAAACATAAATAAGTATAAAAGAGCGTTTTATACAATGGGTAATTGTACATTAAAAAAAAAAAACATCAGAACCTAGTCCAGTCCAAGGTCATAAGTCCAATATTAGCTTAGATGTCTGATACCAATCTATAAAGTCCTCTTCAGACTCATGAAACACATGCAGTGGAGCCAAATGCAGGAGGATCGCAAGGCAGTGGGTAGAAAGTCTTTGGATCCAGTGGCAGTAGAAACATCGCAATGCCAGCAGAGGTCTTTCTGTGGTTCCTCTGGCCCCAGAAATTTGGTAACATCAGGTAGGTACCTGTGATTTCTACTCAGGGATTTCTGACAGGAAGTCAGCCTTGTCAGTCAACTGTCCCTAAAAGAGTGAACTGAGAGAGATAGTGTCTCCTGCTTCCAAGAAGAAATTACTGGGTTTCCCAGAAGTCTCTGGAAAAGGCCATGTTCTCAGCAAAGTCTCATTGGCTATCTCCAGATTGACAGGCTAGTCTCCACCCCTACACACTTAATCCTCAAATTTATACCAGATTAGGTGACTACCACAAATAGTGAACCTTTAAAATGATTATATAATTACATATTTCTCATTTCTTGTTTGTATGTAAGTTATTCGGAGTATTTATTTTTTTGTTGTTTGTTTGTTTGTTTCAAATAATAATTTTAAGTCCCTCCGGTGAGCCATCAATTATGGAGGAGACAAAAATTAATTGTGCCTATCATCCACCTTCAAAACACTAAGATGTAATAGAAAGTCCCTGCAATAAGCAGCACCAGTGGCTGGCCAGACCTGACCTCCTCTGGGCAAGGGGCAGACATACCTTCACCCTCCAAGCCTCTTTCCCTACTGTGAAGTCAATAATTCCTCCCCACACAATACTTCTTTGCTGGGTCCCATCATTTGTTGTGAGGGCCACACAGAACTCCCACACAATCATCACAATCAAGGGGTTCCTTGGGGAAGCTAATAAGTTACCATTCTTTAGGCTCAGTTATTTTTTTTTAAAGGACTGCAGTTGTTGATCCATATACCATTCCTTCTCAACCAGCATCCAAGTATTTCTGGTCCTAGGTCTCCTTGCTGAGGGGTTGTGTTACCAGGACAGGGCTCAGATTTGAAGCTTCTGCACTCCTGGGTTCTCATCCAGCTTGTGAGAAAGATTTCAGGCAGGGAACACAACTCAGAAAAGAGTCAGAGAAAAGGCTGAACAGAAAGAGTAGGTTTACCAGGGCAGACATGCAAAAAAATAATAAAGTAGATTTTCTGAATGGGAATACTGAGAAAAAAAATGCAAGGATCCTTGATTTGCTGCAAGACCAGTTATACCTCATAGCAGACTTCCCACCATCGGTAAGCCTTCTGTGGGTCTTCTGCTATTGACTGGTCCTCTGTAGTGCCCCGCCTCCTTTTAGCATTGCATATTCTGTCACCCCAGCATGTCAGGTTTCATGATGTCTCAGAGCCTAAAACTCAAGAATCAAGTCAGGCACTGCACAGTAGATTGTGCGAGCATCCTGTCTTCTCCTGATGTTCAATATCCAGGGTGGCTTCTATGGAGAGGAAATGTGTTTTATGCTGCCCTTGCCTTCCTTTGTGCTGGAAACAAACTGTCAGGAATCTTTTAAACACAGAAAAGAGATCAAGACACGATTCCACATGATAAGATATATGACCATAGGAGTTAGCATTTTCAAGTTAGTTCTATCAACTTTTCTAATGGTTTGTTTTTTTCGCGTATGTGTGGAATTGTGCCTCCATCTCTTTTTTGGTGTTTAAGTTTCCTGCCAGTTTATGTCCATTGTCCAATTTCTGACCAACCAACATTAGGATACAGTCTCTGGTAAACAGCTACCCATCTCTTTAGCCAAAAGCCATGTCTCACTGATCCTCAGCCTCTCAGACACATGTTCCTTTGGATTGGCTCTCTGTCAAGCCAGCCTGTTACTCTGTCTCAGAGACCCATCCCACAGTGTCAACTCTGATGAGGTGAAGGTAGCCCATAGTCTTGGCACTGCTCCTCTGAGTCCCATGCTGCAGTCTTTGCTGGGTCTCCATGACCTCAGTCACTGCAGTCGGCATGCTCTTCCAAATGGTCCCGCAATTCTTCTATGGGTCCATGCTACTTGTTTCTCCTGGAATGGCTTGGGTGGAGATGTGGTTTGAGTTTCAACTGACCATCTCCCAAAGGAAATCAAAGAATGGTGTTTTAAGTCACCTTGTTGTAAAATAATATTATGGATGCCTCCAAGGAAACAAAGGTATGACTCAGCTCAAGTCAGGGCTGAATTCCATCTTACACTTACAACAGAGAACAACTTCCCAAATGAGATCACAGAGACAGAGTTAGAATCCAGGACTGTAATATATATAATAGGAACTTTTTGGCTAGACAGGTGATATTAATTAACTACATCTCAGTATTTAATAACTGAAGATAAAGCATTTAAGCAGAGACTTGAAATGTGTTCAGGATTTGGATATAGCAAAGGTTGTGTGTGAGTGTGTGTATGTGTCTGATTTTCAGGTCAGGAGAGGGGGGAAACAATTCAATTGTGGGAAAAGACATCGAGAAGAAAATGATTGGATAAGCGAAAAGCAGAGATCAGGGAACAGAGGATACAAATCAATGGATATCATGTGGCTCCATTTGTTGGGGAAGAAGTAATTCAAGGGAAACATTAAGTACAACTACAGAAACAACGTGGAAAGCTTCCCTTTGGAAAACTGGATGGGTGTTATCCCAAAGGAGAGCGAGGAGACATCTAGAACAGTGTGGAAGGCTGGCGTGAAGGGGAAAGCAATAGATACAAAAGGTATTCTCATCCACATTCAGGAGGGTTAACATGGACACTTGGGGGGATAAAATCACCCATACCCCAACCACACTGAGCATAATATATTTCTTTGGTTTGTAATTATTCTCATTATGCTTTCTTTGGCACCACTGAGCAGCATTTGTATGGAGTTCTTAGAATCATCCAAAATGTATCATTAGTACTACACATTTATGGTGAATTGCTAGCTTGCTCTAACTGGAGGATTTTATCTTTATTTTGGGGGGGGGAGTGGAGCAGCTTTATTATTTTTTTGTAAATCATTTTATTGAGTGCTCATACAATTCTTATCACAATCAATACAAGCACCTATTGTATGCAAACCACATTTGTGCATTTGTTGCCATCATCATTCTCAAAACATTTTCTTTTCACTTAAGCCCTTGGTATTAGTTCCTCATATTTCCCCTCCCTCTCTACTCACCCTCCCTCATGAACTCTCAATAATTTATAAATTGCTATTATTTTGTCATATTGCATACTGTCTGATGTCTCCATTCACCTACTTCCCTGCTGTCTGTACCCCAGAGAGAAGATTATATGTAGATCCTTGATGATTTTATCTTGGTCAATTATTCAATCTAAGATTATATTGCAAGAAGTGGCCCAAGTTTGTCTATTGTATTTGAACATAGGGGACTTTGTAACTTGGACTCTTGTCTGTAAATTTATACAAGTTTTATAAAAAGAATGTACAGTATCTCATTACTTAATTCTACAAAAGCCACACAACCAATCATGGGATAAAGAGAAAAGTGCATCAATATCATCTGACTAAATATCTATAGCTAGTTAAGGTGAAACTTGCTATCTCATGTCAAGCAAAATTTAAAGTTTGGTAAATGTTCACTAAAATAGTTTTAAGAATTTCATGTGGGATTTTTCAATGATTTTCCTCTTACAGATCTGAATGACCCTTATTTTTTGTTCCCTTGCCATTTTTATGTATTTTTATTTGCAAATTTGTCTATATAATTTTAAAGTTGTCACTGTCGAAAAGCTTCATTGAAAGTCCCTACAACAAATGGAATTATATAATTATAGGTCACCTAGTATTAATAATTAAAAAACAAGTGGACACTTAGTAATCATATATAAGTAATAGTGTGCTAAATAACAAACGCATTTTAATACAATGTTTTAATACAATGTGGTTCTATGTTGGCTTGCTAGTCACAGGAACAGTAGTTCATAGTTTCCAGCTTTGCTGTGGGACGAGTACAGGGTTTCCTGTTCCTGTAAAGAGTTACAATCCAGGAAACTCATTGAGGCACTTCTATCCTCTTCTTGAGGGTCACTACAATTCAGCATTGAATCAATGACAGCAAGAGAGCTATGGAAATCTGTATATCACATAAAATCAAAGTAAATAAATATGCTGTATTGACACTGCTATTCATTCCTTGTGACTATCTGGCAGTTAGTAAACTTGGGGTCTACTAAGGGGACCTCCTATCTCTCTGCCTTCATGCATCCTCTCCCTCCAATATTCCGTATTTAAAATTTCTGCTTATTTGCCCAAAGGTAGTTCAAATTCATTTGGTTCCCTCAATACTTCTAGTTCATTAATATTTAATAACTCTGAAATTCAAACATGGTGATATTAAAGGACTTACTCTATATATTCCAAAAGCACACCTACTACCAGCTAGTTGAATCCAACTGAAAGCAATTCTACAGAACAGAGTGGGAACACTGTGAATCCAACAGACTTCCTGACACACAGGAGCTGATTCATTGAAACTGTTCACTCTGGCTACCACTGAAACTTTTTATCTGCTTTGCCACTAGGCCTCCATATAAATGCATGTATATGCATGTCATTAGGTAATATTATGTTATGCATGCATATAGTCAACTAAATACAGCGGTTGAATATCTGCTACGTGCCAGCCACAAGACTGCAACATGTCTGAGACTGGACAGGGATGCAGGCAGGTGTGGTCTCTGCACTTGTGGATTCTCACTAGTCACTGCAGAATCAAAATTCCCAAACACAGTCCTCATCTAGTATAGGGGAGACCATGGAAGAAGGGCATTTTGGTAGGGTTTGGGGCTGTTTGCCTTTGAGCCATTCTGATTTATAGCAACCCTGCAGATGGGCGATTCCCAATCTGTGGGTCACGACCCCCTTGGTGGTCGTACCACCTTTACACAGGGGGCCACCTGATTCATAACAGTAGCAAAATTACAGCAATGAAGTAGCAATGAAAATAATTTTATGGTGGAGGGTCATCACAACAGGAGTAACTCTTAAAAAGGTCTCAGCATTAGGGAAGTTGAGAACCACTGCAATAGACAGGATGGTACTGCCCCAAAAGGATTCCAAGATTGAATGTTAGGTCATTTGTGACCTTTTGATTAGCAACTGAGAATTTTAACCATTGTGTCTCCAAGACTTCTTGGTGGCAAGGAAGTGCATCATGATTAAAGTAGGACCGATTCAATGAAGCTACGAGATATATCTGTACTGACAGAGTCATGCAGAAGGCCTCTTAGTGATCCATTCCAGAAAGAGCAATTGAGAACAAAGACAACACAATGACAATAACAACACAAAAGCAATTAGGCTCCAACAGTGATAAACTCTGGGAGAAAAATGCCGAATGAAATTTTTGCATGCAGTTAAGTTCCTTCTAAGCTCAAAAAGTTCTGTGATGGCAAGGAATACATCTTGCAGAATCTCACTGCTTGTTTGAAGGCATGGATGGAAGCTACGATGGAGTAGTTGTCAGGATGGAACTAGAAACAGTATTTGTAGAGGGAAACTGTGAGCCTCAATCACACAGATTGCTAGTGAAAAGTAGGTAACAAAGTAGGGCAAAGCTCTGAGTTACTTTTTCTTTGTATCTTTCACTTAGTGCCTTTCACATCAATGAACATACTACAGAGTTTTCAAAAGAGCTATTTTTCTTGCTACGACTCTTTAAACCATGCCCTGCCATCAACTCAACTCTGGTTCATCGTGACCTATAGGGGATCTATCTATCTATCTATCTATCTATCTATCTATCTATCTATCTATCTATCTATCTATCTACCTATCTTTCTATCTATCTATCATCATCATCTATCATCTATCTAATATATCATCATAATCTATCTATCTATCATCATCTATCCATCTAGTTAATTGTTTCACTGTTATTCAGGTGATGATCTTAACTCACAGAAACCTTTCAGGACAGGGTAAAACTATCCCTGTGAGTTTCTGAGGCCGTGACTATTTATGAGAGCAGGAAGCCCCATCTTTCTACTGAGGAGCAGCTTGTGGTTTGAACTATAGACCTTGTAGGCTAAAGTCCATTATGCAACCATTACCCAACCAGGGATCTGTTTATAGGAGCAAACAGCTTCCTCCCCTCTTCCCCCACACACTTAGAGCAGATGGTAGATTTGAACCACCAACCTTGTGGTTAGCGAGCCAATGTTTACCTGACTTATTCAGAGGATTTGAAGAAAGAGATGATCAAATCGAGAAATTGTAAACTTAAGCCAAAATATTTGCTCTTAAAATTGATTTCAAACACTAATTTTAACTAAATTCCCTAAAGATTATAAGAGGGTTTATACATTTCTCTATCATAAAGATTCAACAGTTTATAGTTGCCATTTTAATTATTTGTTTGTATAAAGCATACAAAGCTGAACATCCTGAACTTATCTACACTCAAACACTGGGTTCTGTGTTTAGGCAAAAAGATTGCCAATTTGTGTGTAGCATATGAGTTAGGGATGTGATTTAGCTAGATAAATCAGCCCATCGATAGGTGAGTCTAACCTATTGTAGTTGGTGCAAGTATTGCAATCTGTATAGAAAATGAACAGAGTAGATGTCAAAATTAGTTGATAAATTGTGAGCCCACTAAGATTTACTGACATATGCTAAAAATGATATTATCTTGAGAAAGTATCCTAGAAAATGAGAAATAAGGAATGGACTACCATAGAGAATTTCTTTGAAAATGGTTAAAATGTAAATATTCACATAAATATTGAGACAGTTAAAGTTTATTCTGCCAACCAGGCCAATAAACACGTTGGAATAATTGAAGGCTGGAGAGATAAATGGTTTGGTGAGCCTCACCTTTCCAGTTCTTAGATATTTTACTTTCCGATGGTCAGACTAGGGTGAAGATACCTTAGCCAGTTCCCTGCTTCAGCTGGCAAGGCTCATTTCCTGCAAGACATCCCTGAGGAGAAGCCACTTGGACCTACCCTGACACAGGCCTGGGTGCTGGAGCAGCCCCATGGAGACACCAGATAGGGCTTCTGATTTCACACTCACTGATTTCACATTCCTCCTGTAGTTGGCATTATTCTGTGTGATTCGTGAGATTGAGGTGGACTTCGTAGTTCGGTGTTGGACTAATGTCAGACTTTGGGGCTTGGATAGCCTGGGTTGGGATGCTTTCTTAATGTGCACTTATCCTTTATATAAAAGTCTCTCATATACATGCATGGTTTTCTATGGATTTGTTTCCCTAATTTAGCCAGACTAATGCATGTAAAGAAAAGTTACATTGCCATGAACAGTCATGGATTGCGATTCACAAGGCAGCCCTGACTGCAACAGTTGCCCCTAAGAATTGTCTGTAGGCAAATGCACAGACATCATGCAGAGAAGCTGCTGGACAATTGTAGTGTAAGCCAGCTAACTTATAACATTGTTTTTCTTCTTTTATTTTCCCTCCTAGATCTTAAAGTAGATGAAAAGTCAATAGTTATGACTATTTATGATCTGTGAGGGCATACTGCTGAAGGCAGGTGACAAATTTCTCAATCTATGAATGCACCAGCAGCCAGTTTGGAAGTTGCTGACTCTCCCTGGCCGCAGGCCTGCTGTCTTGACTGACTGAGGCGGCTCACGGCTGAGGCAGCATCTACGTCCATTTCTGCTTAGCCTGCGATAAACTTGGCTCTGTTGGAACGTGATCGTCAGGGCTTTTACACCACAATTGTTGGGTCCTGGAGCTGCTCTTGCATGCAAGAAAGTTTTACTCCACAAGCCTCATACATAAATGTAAATGCTAAACATATAATCTTATTTCCTTAAAATGAAAAGCTTTCCAGGATCCATCTTTATTGAATATTGATTTTCAGGAAAGCTGTTATATAGATGGGGGAGGGAAAAAAAACACATCTTTATTTTTACCGACTTCAACTCTAATTTGGCATTTCAACCCACAATTTGATAAGAACTTTGTTCACAGGTGTGGTCGAGGGAGATTTCATCATTGGGTTCTTCTATGTATGCCTCTAACTCTCACCAGATGACTGAGTGGTGACAGGCAAATAGAAT
>PVJH01013082.1:0-61822 GCA_004026705.1 Nesogale talazaci | reverse complement strand
GGCAGCTACTTACGGAATCCACCTAAAAACTACTCTTGAAACTGGACTAGACCGGGGTGGGGGGGAAGAGGAGGAGGAAGAGGAGGTCAACGGCTGGTGAGATGGACAGAGTAACAAAAGAGTTTTTAAAAGGCTGCCCCATCCCGCCGTAAAATGAAAACTTAGCATTTAATCATATTTTCAGGCTGCAGAGCTCATGATAAGCTTAAAATGTCCAGCGTGTTTAAATATACAGATTCCTTTATGTAGTGAGCACATGATAATTCTGCGAGGAAATCACATTTTGCATTGCTATTTTTAATAGCAATTTTTGAAATCTGGAGACAAAGTATACAAACTGCACCGTGCCTACACTTTCAAGGTCTTTCCTTTCCTCCCAAGACATGTGACATTTCTTTTTTCTGTCCACTGGCTACCACGAGCCACCGTCGGAGGCGCAGCAGCCGCGCACTCCGCAACATCCCTCCCACACACAATGTGCCATGTCCCACTGCTGGAGCTTCTTGGGGAGGGCAGGAAGAAGAGCTCGCCTTGACCAACACAAAATACAGAGCCGAGTCACTGAGCTCTGTCAATCTGCTCCAGCTTCCTATATTCAGATCTGAACTGAAGCTCGGAGGACTGAGGTAAGCTGGCTAAGGGTTAAGAGCAGTGAAGCTCGGATTCTAAGAGTCAGAGGAACAACAGCGGAAAAGAACCCCTATTGGACACTTCCGGGGCACAGAAGTAAGGCACGCTAGCAGGAAAAGGAGCGATCGTGCGAGGGAGAAGAATGGCCCAAGTCGGGGAGGAGAACAGAGCATAAGCAATTCCAAGTGACAAGCGCAACCTGTGGCAGATACACCGACAGTTCCACAAGATAAACCAGTCAGAGGTGTCCACCTCCAAATGTTTCACAGCAAGCTGCTAACCACCCACCAACCGGGACAGTTCTCCACCGAGTGGAGAAAGCACAGTGATTTCCTCACCAAGGGTTGGGGAGACCCAATGCCCCAACCACTCCCCCAGTGCTCATGACCTCATCCCAGAAGCCAAGAACAAACAAAAACTAAAAATATATGTATTGCCATCATGCGATTCCATGTCATAGTTCCCTGTGATTCTGTTTCGTTCTGGGATAACAGTGGCTCTGCAGATGTAAGTGCAGCTGTGGATCTTAGAAGGGAAGCGTATCTGCAGGCGAGACCCAGTCAATCCACCTAAGTCCTCAAAAGCGGAGGGGTTTCCCGGGTGAGACTCAGAGAGATATGGGGGTTGAGAATGAGGAGATTCGGAAGAAGGGAAAGTCAGAGAGACTCCATGCAGGGCTGATGCTGACTCTGAGCTGTGCGAATTGGAATAAGTCCTCTAGGAACCGAGGATGACGCCCAGATGCCCACCAACAGAAAACCGGTAACTTGTGCCCTACCACCAAAAGGCATTAGCTCCTGTCATGAAATTGCACAAGTGCGGAAGGAGATTCGTCCCAGATTAAGCTGGATGACACCATGACCTCACCTTTGTGAAACAGCAAAGAAAACAGGGAATCCAACCATTGCTCAAACCAAACTCACTACCATAGATGAGAGTCCGACTCTTGGCAATCCAACAGACAGAACTTTCTCTCTGTGTTTCCCGAGACTAAGGATTTACAGAAGTAGAAGCCTCATTTTTCTCCCAATGAGTGGCTCTTGGTTTTGAACTGATGAACTTGCAGTGAACCACTGTACCACCAAGACTCCTTTCTGAGCTATAGAACTGTGCTGGAGGGCTGAGCCCCGGTGGCGTAGTGGTTGTGCGCGGGACTGCGGCCCACTGGGATGGAGGTTCGATTCCGGCTCCACGGAGCAAAGGCTGGGCCTCCTACTCCCACCACCTGAGGGCAGTGATGCCCCCCCACCCCTCAAAAAAAAAAAAAGAAAGAACTGTGCTAGAATATATCTGTAATGTTGCAAGCCACTGGGCTTGCATTCATTTTGTATAGCAGCAATAGGCGAATATAGGAAGTAACCGAGTTGAGGGTTTCCTTCCACAATAGTGTTGGAAGCATGCCAAACAACATGTGTTAGCAGTTAAGAGTGCTGCTATGTGCTTGGGGTCTAGCCTGTCAAGAGGGAGTGGCATGCCGACAAGATGTCACCAGCACTTTGCACAGTTAGAGACAGGATGCAACTGATCCTTTAGTATATGCTGACCTAGCATGTATTTTGACCTACACAAAACACACAGTGTTTGGGAGTCTGTAAACCAGAGAGCAGTTCAGCGGGGCTCCAGGAAGTGGCAGTGCTGAGATACACATGGCCTGCTAGAGGAAAGCTCGACGGTTCAAGCTCACCACCAACCCCTCAGCTCCGGTAAAGATTTGCCGTCTCGAAAAACCATACATAAGGCCGCTGGAAGTCTGAACTGCCTTCATGACAGCGAGCTTGCTTTGGTTTTGAAACGAGAGGTAACTCTACACAAAGGGAATCCCCTAAAAATAACTCTCAAAATTTTACCACTGAATCTCAGAAGTGTGTCTAAGGTTGGCAGAATGTTCTTTCAGGGAAAGATTTTTATACTTCAGGATGGCAATCTTTTTGAGGACTCTACCAGACCATTTATTCATTCAGATAATGTCTTCATTTATGCATGCATCGGTATTCAACAAATGTCTTCTGGGGTCCTCACTGGCCCTGAGACGACCAGGTGAACTGAGCAGCCCCACAGTGCTCCTGACGATCTCAAAGTGTAGACTCCGGCCAGCAGCAGCAGACAAGTGATAAGCAACAACTGACCCTGGGAGTCTAGGAAACGATGCCCTGTTCTTTCAGCGCACTCACACCGGACGAGGCTGACCCTCTGCACAGTTTCCACAGTCTGAACAAATGCAGGCAAAGCTTCCAAAGATGCCCCTGTCCTCCCCCACCCCCCACCAGCAGAATGAGGACAGATCACTCACTCTGAGGGAGCTAGAGAGTGAGGCAGTGAGGGGCCGCCAGTCCACAGAGACAACTTACTCCTGAGTCCCTCAAATTTGGTATCTCCCCATATCTAATATCTAATCTCTAAAAATGCAGACCACTACAGCAGCTTTGCACCACAGGTTCTTCTTTATTTCTCTGTTTGTTTGTTTTTGGGGCATCACTACCTTCTGGTGGTGGGAGTAGGAGGCCCAGCCTTGCTGCTGGATTTGAACCTGCAACCCAGTGGGCCACAGTGCCGCGGACAACCACTACACCACCAGGGCCCAGCCCCGGTTCTTCTTTATTTAATGAAGACTATAAACAGGGTATTAACCCAGCCAGCTGTTCTCTTAGTTCAATACCTATTTGGCTTTAAAAAAATTTTTTTAAGTTAAATATAAAACCACTGGCTGTTTCACCCACATTATGTTTTACATTTAAAGATGTAAATCCACCAAGGGCTCAAGTACAAAGAAAATGTTTTGAAAATGATGATGGCAACATATGGACAAAAGATCCTGACATGATGGATGGATGGATGGTGATAAGAGATGTATAAGGTTCCCAATAAAATGACCTTTTTAAAAAAAAAAAAAAATGAAGCTCCAAATAATACCATGCTGACAACTATTAAATACACTAAAAAACTATGAATAAATACTAAGCATGTCTTTGTCATTCTTTCTAGGTAAGTGTAAGCACTTTTTCAAGCATGCTAGCAAACATGCCAGCTGTCTCTGTCCAAAATAACTCTGGTTTAAAAGTAGCCAAGGCCTGGGTCTCTTTCTCATCTTGTCTTACAACAAATATGGGTCAAATCAAATTAAAATAATCTTCATGAGGTCAGCCCCAATTTCTCACTGTGTCAAATACCAGTTGAAAGAAATGGGCATTGCAGACCCCTTATGAATCATCAGAATTTTTTACTTAATAGCAATATTCTTATTATACGATTCCTTATGAATAATATGCTGTAAGAGCACTCATTTATTGAGTGTGACGTTCTTTAAAATGGTTTTGTCTTATTCACATCTTGCCCAAACCGTTCTATTAGTTGAGAGGACTGGGGAGCTATATTGTACTGTAGTAATCCACTACAATTGACCTCAATGTAACCGTGACAAAGTCATGTACAAATAGCCATTTTAACAATGCAACCATACTGTATTAATTAGCCTGCGTGTAGTAGTCATTTTGTATTCATTGAAGTATGGCCATTTTGTAACTACTGTAAATTCCTCTTGTAACTGCTGTACCGTTCCCATTAATTCTTGAAATTGCTGAAATGTCTAAACACCCCCCTCTATTTTTGAAAAAAGGTCCCCTAGTTCCCAGTATCATACCACCACCTGCCTCTGTATCCAAGTTCCCCTTTTCTTCATACAGTGTGAGGCCACCTGCCCCGGAGGCCTTGCTTAAATCCATAATATAAAAGCCTCCCACTTAAAAAAAACGCCCACTTTAAGCACTCATGGTCTAGGGAGATTAGGCTCTAGTCATCAGGTGACCGCCAGCTAAGGCTTACAAACTTGTTAACATTGCCTGTGGGTTAATTGATCTTGTCCTGGCACAATAATACGAAGAAGACAAGAGTAATTCAGGTATTCACAAACTTTTTGAGAGCGATTACAACTAAACATGGTGAAACACCAGATTGCAGGAAAAAGACGGGGCTGTCTGCTCCTGGAAAGATTCAGTCTCGAAAACCCCGTGGAGCAGCCCGCCTCTTGTCCTGAAGGGTCACTCTGAGTTGGACGGCACTCAATGATAATGGGGTTTGTTTGGAAAACAAGACACAGACGCCCTGGTGGTACAGGGGCTCAGCACTTGATTGCGAACCGAAAAGCTGGTGGTTCAAAACTCTACCAGCTGCTCTGCAGGAGAAAGAGATGGCAGCTCTTTTGAAGATTACAGCCTTGGGGGGCAGTTAGGTCTACTCTGTTCCACAGGGATGCTATGAATTAGATTAAACGCAACAGCAATGGGTTTGGTTTGGGGTTTACACACTATGTCTTGTCATGTATGTGCCCCAGTACAGCCGTGTCCTTGCAGATGTTGTGATTGTCTCCCAAGTCTAACTTTCAATTCCAACTTGCAACCCAATACCCCTTGGGCTTGTGTGGCTGTCTTCCATTCCTCTAGCAGAGGGTTTACCTTGGGTGGCGACTGCTGCTGTTTGCTGGTGTTTCCTGAATGCTGCAGCCTCAGCGCCCGGGGGATAAATTCAGGGGCCAGTGGGTTCAACACATACGTCTTCTTTAGTTCTAAAGCCTCTAATTGAGCCTTGATCTGTTCAAAAGTGATTCCATGTAGGCTATTATTTTCATGGCACAGGGCAATAAACCGCTCCCAAAATTTCCTACAGAAAAGATTTCAAAGATCAGTTTACAAGTTCAGTAAATGAGATTACAGAAATGAACATCAGCAACTAATAGTGATGTTGACTATTCTCCCCACCGTTCCCCCTGACCCAACTCCTTAAATCCAGTAATCATTGTGCTATGATTTAAGTATACAGTCTACCAGATCACAGGACCTCGGGAGTTCAATTCTGAAGCTTATAGGCATTGCCTAGTATTGTGGTAGCACACACAAAGTGCTCAACTGATTTTGGCTAATCGATGCAAATTAACCAGGTCAATCTTGAATAGTGTACTAATCCATATTCATGTTTCTATATATGTTAAGATTTGAACTGATCATTTAAGATTTCCTTTTCTTGGAATATTCCAGGCACACACACAACTTGTATGTACAGTTTTAAAAATTAATTGAGGGCTGAGCCCTGGTGGCGAAGTGGTTGTGCGCGGGACTACAGCCCACTGGGATGGAGGTTCAATACGGAACAAAGGCTGGGCCTCCTACTCCCACCACCTGAGGGCAGTGATGTCCCTTTCTCCCCCCAAAAAAAAACAAAAACAAAATTAATTGAATTATGTCCAAGTAGCCTGAATCACCCTGAAAGGGTGCTGAATGACTGAGAAAGGCAATTCAACATGAATCTTAGGCACAGAGCAGAGAATCCATATAAAGATCAGGAGAGAACTAGCTCCTCCAAGATGCTCTTCTCTTACGTCACAGATGGTTTTTACTATATCCTTCAATAGCCCTGGCTGATCTGGACTGCAGTGAGACTCAGTTAAAGAGCACCTTCAGGCACCTCACAATTTACACAAAGCTGGTAAACTTGGTGACAGTCTTGGTCAACTCAATCCCTGGAATCTCAAAACACAGCTAACCCAAAACATGGTAAGTTAATCAAGTTAAATGAATTCCAAAACTAACAGGAAAGTTGTATTTTAAATTGGCCTTGTCTTTTGATTGCTCTACAATTCAAGATAAAGAAAACTAAAATCCTCAGAAGGTAGAGCAAGAGGACGATGCTCATGGAAGAGGCTGTGAGATCGAAATACACATTGCATTGGTAAATCTGCTGCACCAAACTTCTTTGAAAAGCAAGGATGCTACTTTGAGAACTAAGGTGTTCCTGGCCCAACCCATAGTATTTTCAATTGATATATAAATATGGTCAAAGGAGAATCCACGCATTTGAAGGATGGTGCTGGTGACAAGTATTCAAGAGTACACGGACCCAAAAGAACACAACAAATCTGTCTTGGAGGAAGCACGGTAAGAAAGAGTGCTCTTTAATAGCAAAGACTGCAAGGTTTTGTTTCATATACTTTGGACATGGCCTCAGGCAGGAGAGAGAGTCCCAAAAGGCCAACCTATGCTTGGGAGGCAGGGGTGGTAGTGGTATAAAAGAGGAAGGCCCTCAGTGGGACGCACTGATACAGTGGCTGCATCAATGGGCTCAAACACAACAATTTTAAGGCTGGTGCGAGACCAGGCTTTGTTTATGTTTTGTTTAGCTGTGCCTAGGGAATTGACGTTCCAGTGTCTACGAATAACAATATCATTGCTACAGCAAATGGTCCTGACCAGATTCTGGACCCAGACCACTTGGCTTTCAGTTCACACTCTGACATTCAGTAGCTATGTGACTTAGGACAAATTACTCAATCCCTCTTTGTACCTGTTTCCCTGGGTGCAAACTAGGACACCAAATGGATATCGGGATGACTTCTATTTCAAGGAGCCCTGCTGCTGGTGCTGTTAGGTATGCGCTGATGGACTGTTAACTGCAGGACCGGCAGTGCAAATCTGCCACCACTCACTCCTAGTTGCTGCACAAACATAATCAAGTTTGGTCTTATGCTATGTTAACCTTGCTTTCAGAATCACTGATAAAACCCTGAAGTCAGCTGGGGTCCTCAGCCCACAGGAAGGGGTAGGTGTGTGCCTGCATTTCACTGATCTAAAACCATACTTCCAGGTCAGGAAAAACAGTTTCTCCCTGCATCCGAGGCAGATCTATCTGGACAGACTCGGGACTTTAGGGCAAAGGCAAAGTAGGTGTGTGACCAGTCTTCATTTTAAAATCAAATCTCGGGCTGCGCCCCGGTGGCGTAAGTGGCTGAGTGCGGAACTGCAGCCCGTGGGCTTGGTGGTTCAAACCCAGCGGCAGCTCTCAGGAGCGGCACTGGGTAGCACCCAGGACCACCAGAGGCAGTGATGCCCCCCCACACACACACACACACTATAAATAAATAAATAAATCAATCAATCAATCAATCAATCAAATCTCCATCTGATGGAGGGAAACACCTAGTAGTTATGAAACTTGGGAAAGTAACGTAGCTTTTTTGTATCGGGCTGCCCACAATACTATGCAAGTAAAACGCCCACAGGGCAGGGCTGCAGGGATGACTGAGAAAGGCCACGTATGCCAAGCACTGCCGCCAGCACCAGGCCTGGCGCAAGCCGTCATTATTTGAATAGTACTGCTGGACTTGAGGGGAGAGAGTGTTCATTACATTACATCGAGAGGAGACCTACGTTAAAAAAAAAAAAAAAAGAAGCCAAAATGAATATATAACTGACTGACTTCTAATTCGGTGTAATATACAGAGAAATTCTTGTCTGAAAACTTGATTTGAGAGCTGGGAATACCAGCATTTTAGTGTTTTGTAAAAATCAAATGAGGGGGGAAAAGCGTCTAATGAATTCAAACGATGAAGAATTCATTCCTCCAATCTTCTAAACCTAAGAATCATGTTAAATGCTCTGGGTTTAGTTGTAAGATTAATTTCTAATGAAATTAGTACGATTAAAGCTTAAATATCCATATGCTCCAATTACCAACTCACGGTTTGGAGCCAGGATTAAATTGTCCAATTAGCATGGGTAATTAAAATTCTCATTTAACTATAAAATGGATGATTATTTTTGAGCTATGTATTACATACTGAGTTGGGCCTCCCACTACCACCGAAAAAAAGTATTGTAAATCCGAACCTCTACACCTGTGGCTCCAATCTCATTTGAGAATGGGGCTGCCTTTGTTAGGGACATAAGAATGTACAACGTGAAAGTCAGCTAGCAAGTGGCGAGCGGGGAAAGAGGGGCCAAGTCCTGTGAAGGACACCCAGGAGCAGAAGCTCAGAGACAAGGACTCCAGAGGCAAAAGAAAGAAAATTCTTCCCCCACAGCTGGGAGGCTGGCTTCAGATTTCTAGCCTCTTCAAAGCTAGGACATGAAATTTTGCCTGTTGAAGACAGCCACTTTGGGTCTATCATAATGTCGTAACAGCACTAGATAAGGAAGACACTGTACATCTCCTTCTCTGAAAACGTACAGACTGAGTCCATAAGTTGACTTGCAGTCCTTGACACACCCCAGCTGAGTATTACAAAAAGGCCACCAGGAAAACTGGCTGGATGTGAAAAGTGAGGCTGGATGGTCCTGGCAGCATGGCCTCAGGAAGACTATTCACGCATCTGCACTCAGAGAGTGGCGATTTATGTTAGAAGAGACACAGAAATTGCTGATCGCATTCGTTTCGCTGTATAATGCAAATCCATAGAAATGGGGCATGCTCCTTTAAAAAACATTCAGGTTGGTTAATGATTGAAATTATTTATGAGGCGAGCCCCAAATCAGTGTGACGCAAAACTGTTCTTACCCCAATTTATCCCTCCAGCCGTTTCTGATGAGCGCCGTCCTACTTTCTGCAGATTGGGGTTTCAATATGACACCCCAATCAAACTGCATGTGTTCTCAGTTAATAAACAGAAACAAAAATTGTATAGTAACACAAAAATAGTCAAACTAGACATGTTTTCATTAAATAAGACAGCTACAGTAACGTTCGCAAGAGGGAAGCCAAATTAGTAGGCTCATTCACATTTTTCTTCTATTCAGTTGTGAAAATACAAGTAGGGTTTCAAACACCTGATGGAAAAATTCTGCTAATGTTCTATTTCGTTTTTCCATGAACTTTTTGAAGCCAACGCATCAATCTTCCTCCCTCATTTTTTTGCGGGGTGGGGAGGAAGTCATAGGGGGCTAAAAATGTAATAGAATCACCAAGCTATAGAAAAGACATGAGCACTCAAAAGTTTGATTTTGTTTTTAAAGAAATGGTTATTTTTCATGATGCAACCGTAAATCAACATGGTACTTGACTCCCTTGTTAATGGCTTTCCTGTGCAGAAAATTATTTCAGGGCTTAGAGGGGGCAGCATGGACTGCAAGTTGGGCTGGGGGCTGAAAGCAAGATTCAAAACCACTGGCCACTCCACGGGAGAAGAGTGAGGCTTTCTAAATGCCTGGTCGATTCAGATGATCAGAAACCTACCGAGCGGTTCTGCTCTGTCCTGTGGCGTCGCCATGAGTCAGAATCCACTCAAGGGCCCCAAGGGCAGGGCCAGTGCACACGTGCCGCTGTGAAGGTCAGATTGTCCCCTGCCAACAGAGTCAGGTTTCCCGCCCACACATTCGATCAAGCAATAAAATGCTACTGCGTCTACTCTGCAAGGGAGAATTTTGTTTAAAGAGAGCTACTTCCTAACAGCCGGGCCTACTTTAATTCTAGCACGTCAACAAGAAATAATTACCCGTGGCAGATTTGGGGCTGTCGACAATTCTCTCTCCTGGCTTGGAACCCTCACTTTGACAGGTACCAGAACACTTATAAAATTTGAAGTAATCCCTAGTGTACACTTTTCTTTTTCATAAAAGTGTGATCATTATAAACTTCTGCTCCACTGTGTGTGTTGCAATACTTCAAAGGCAATGTCTTATAATATCATCTTCATAAGGTTAAAACTCTTATTAATGCCACAAGTGTATGATGAGTTTTTTATTTATGTTGATGTTTGAGCATTTCAGTAAAAATAGTTCCTTATGACAAAAAGCTGATGAATACCAACCACCGTTGTCATCCAATGGCAAATAACCACCCCTTCTAATGGCCCCTGAGTTTTTAAATTCTATTAATGAAGCATTCAGAAAGAATTGTTTTGAGAGACTGGCTGGCGAAGGTAGTCATCAAACCCAGAAGCCAAGGAACACTGGGTGAAGAGGCGAGGCTACTGCTGTCCCAGTCTAGTCTCTGGCAAAGGGACAGGGACAAAACCTGCTCAGGGCCCTGCTTGCTCTTCCTGGGCCACTGCCACCTAGGCTAGCTCACGTCCTCACTGCTAAGGCCAACATGTCAGGGAGGCCTGCCTTGACAAACTACTTAAAAATACACACCAGCACCATCATAACATTCTGGTGTTTTGTTTTGTTTTTTGTATTGAAATCACCTCCTAAAATCTTAGTTTTTTAATTTTGTTTATAGTCCATCTCCCTCTGCCTATCTCCCCACAATGTACACCCTACAAGGGCCAAGATTTTTGTCTTATCTGGTTCAGTGAGAAATCCTTGGGATGCATAGTGCCTCACAGGCACTTAGGAAACATTCGGGAATGAGGCATGAATGATTGGACAGACGAGTGAATGCATACACACAATCAAGTATGCAATGAACAGACCCATAGTCATATACGTCCTTGTTCCTATGGGATACTGGGTCAGACTACACCTGATTTTAACTAGCCAAGAGGTCACACAGAGAAATGGACACCTGGGGTTGCGGATTGACCGAGCTTCCCCGAGAATTCCGCCATCAGTAACACAACATTACCTGCACCGTCCGATAGAGCACAAAGCAATGGGATCACCCACGACAGCCACCAGGGATTGTGCTCTTGTGATGGCAGTGTTGAGAAGCTTGTAGTTAGATAAAAAACCATAGTCTAGGTCCTCCGTAGAATCTTCCAGCAGTTGTTCTTTCTTTTTAATTGGTGTCTGCTTGTGTTTACAAGTATGCCTTGTACGTACTGTGCTTAGAAACAAAACTCTGAATTGCTTTCCTATTTAAAAAACAAAAACAAAGACAAGATGGTCATTCTGTATCACTGGCACAACAAAAGAAAGCATTGCGTTTTAAAACACAGTATTCCCAGAAACAGCCTCAGAGGTGACCTAGCCCAAGGGCTCAGCCAAGACAGCGTCCCTTTCCTTGAAGCAGTCATCTAGCCTCTGGCCACCCAGGGCAGACACAGGTGATTCCAGAGGAAAACCTTCGGAAGAGTCTAGGAGGTACGACCTTCTTCTAATCTCTAACTCTAAAGACAAGCTTCCAAGTATTTGTTGTTTTGGGTTTTTTTTTTTTTTTTCGTTTTGTTTTGGGGCATCACTGTCCCCTGGTGGAAGTGGGAGGGTTCCAAGTATTTGAAAAGCATTTTAATACCCTTTGCTAAGGGTATTAGGGTAAAGGCCTACCCTTTGCTAAGCCAAACAGCCCTAGTGCCTTCACACACTCCTAGCTCCCACTGGCGGTCTCTATTCGCTGCCCTCGGTTCTCCTTTGGGTGCTTTGTAGGTACTGCTGAAGGTGGCGGTGAGCTTTTTTTTTTTTTTTTTAAAGAAAAGCCCTCACAAGTGTTTAATGCACATATATTTAACAGCACAAGTTTTATAGTATGTAACTAATGGTATAAAGATAATTTCAAAGAGCTGCTGGTAACTATTCACTCAAGGAGTACATGTGGTGGAATTGACAACAAAAGGATGGATAAAATTCACAAGCTGCACCTTTAAAAACACACTTGCACAGAACTGACATATCAGTGAGTTATGGTTATGAACAAATTTGTTCTCAAGTACAACATAACATCAGTTTACATGGCATACTCCTGTAACAATAACTAAATAGTATGAATAGAGTGTGACATTTATACAATTATTGAAAAGTCCATTTGTTTAGATTTCCTTCATCTGGATGTAAGACCTTCATAAAAATGTAAATGAGCTTGCCTTTAATCAATAGAATCCAATCCATAGAAGCGTTTGGAATTAAATGGATACACAATTGGTTGTCCAGAAAGAAGATCCCGAGAATTAAAAATCAAACTTAAATAATGAAGGATGCAAGCATTTAAAATTACTTCATTCATGAATGCTTACCTTGAACATTTAGCACCCTTTCTACGTTGACGTCAGATAAGCGCTTTTTCCGAAGCTCGGCTCGTATCCTGAACACTTGATCAGCGTATGGGGTCACCACGCCAATGCTACCGTCGTCCAACTTTCCCCAGGCCACAGGCCACTTTCTTCGTAACTCTTCTACGCGTTCCACCACTTCAAATACCTTCCAACAAAGACACACAAAGACTACAGTCATTGCCGGGGTTGGAAGGAAACACGGGAACTGAAAGGGATGCACCTGGGATCGCAAATCAACAAACGTTCTTTTCAAAACAATGTGGGTATTTAAAAAAGTTTGAGGTAAAATTCCATGGTATTTCCCCATGATCGTTTTAAAGGCCACTCAGACTTTTAAATAAGAATAATCTATGCCAATGTGATCAGAGGATAACATGGTTCTACTTATATTGTGAGCAGTGGCATCCCATGATTAAGCACCCAGTAGAAACATGAAAATCAGGGCTGAGCCCCGGTGGCCTAAGTGGTTGAGTGCGGAACTGCAGCCCGTGGGCTTGGCAGTTCATATCCAGTGGTGGCTGGGTAGTGCCCACAACCACGAGAGGCAGTGATGCCCACAAAAAAAACAAAACAAAACAAAAAAAACATGAAAATCAGACAGTAGTGGGCCAGTAACAGGAAAAGGCTCATGCTCTCATGGTGACCGGCAGGCAAGAACGAACCAGGAAACTGGCAATCCCACCGGCAGAGGTGAGTCCCCACATCCCTGAGATTCCCCAGACCAGGCCAGTAAAACTACCTACCCACCCACAGAGTCCCAGAATTGCTGCTGCACAAAATCTAGCAGTACCTGCAACCCCACCCGCCCCATCCCATGGATATCAGTGGCCAGCAGTTGTAGGCAAACCATAGCTGGGGCCAGAGAGACAGACTCCCAAAACTCAGAGCTGTCTTGTCCTAGCTATACCAGGGTCTTCAAAGGGTCATGGAAACATTCCATCACCATTTAACGCCATTTCCTCATTGAAAATGGTAAGCCCCCTTGTTCAGCAACCCTGGTAGCAGAGGGCGTAACCACATTCAGCAGTTTGAAATCGCCAGCTGCTCCTGGGAGCAAGAAGAGGCTGTCTGTTCCTGGAAAGATGTACGGCTATGGCCAGAGGACTGGTTCTGCTCTTGTGCTACACGGTCCTGACGAGTCGGAATACACTCCATGGCAGTCCGTCACAAATCTCTTCGGAGCTTTACATCTCTATAGCTGTTGCAACATCTTTAAATATGCTCAATAAAACTTGGCAGTCTTTAGTTGTTTCAAAAACTTGAGGCTTGTAGGCTAGGAAGCAGTCTTTTCATTTTAAGGCAGATATTCAACAAATGACTGTGGTAAAGACTCCAGATGCCCTGCTGATATGGGGACAGATCGGCAAGTGCATCCAACCCAGGTACCATCCCAGGAGGGAGCTTTCGATACGGTGCTGTCAGCAAGAGGAACACGAAAGGCAGGGGAGGGAGAGGTGACAGTAATGAAGAATCATAAGCTGGTTCAAAGGCAGAGACTGTCAGACAAGATGAAAGGAAAACCAAACTAGAGGCAGCAATACACTAGCTACAGACCACACACTTTAGATTCAGGATACAAACAAGATGAAAGGAAAAGAACAAGAAGGATCTACCATGCACACAGCAATCTTGGATGAGCTGTACTAAAATAACACCCTCCCCATCCCCAAACAAAGCCACTGCCACCGATTGGATTCTGACTCATAATGTTTGTTTCCAGGGCTGAAATCTCTCTTTCCAGGAGCAGGCCAGCTCATCTAGTGAGCTCACAGAGTGACCGGAGGGTTTGCACTATAGTTAGCTTGTCCACAAGCGCCACCAAGGTTGCCCATGTAGTGACTGTAACAAGTGGCAGAAGAAGGCTAGAAAACACCAAGATGTCATTACAGATTAGGAGGGAAATCTTATGGTGATAAAAGGTCAATCCATCAGCAAGATGTAAGAATTATTCATCAAAATAACAGAGTTTCAAAATATATAAGACCAAGACTGGATTCTCGATGCCATCTGGTACAACCCACTGGCATTGAGTCAATTCTGGCTCAGAGTGCCCCTGGGATACAGAGTACTCCAAGCCACAAACCCCACCAAACCTGATGAATTTATTTTTATATCTGACTTCATTTTCACTACACTATTATATGGTTATTTGACTCCCTCTTTATCTAAACTCCTCAAGGTTGTCATTTTGTCATTGTCATTTTGTTTAGTATTTATTAATTTGCTTTTTCTTCAACCAATATTATATTAAAAACAAATCATTGTGGGGTATAAATTCAGAATTTTAAAAATGGATGATCGTTCTCAACTGCTTGCACTATAATTACTTTCAGCCTGTGAGAGAAGACAAGATTGGGGATTCACAAAGGGCATGAGATAAAGGACCGAAGGAAAGTATCTCCAAGTTTCTGGCCACATTGCCTCTCAGAGCAGAAGGGAATGACTGAACAGCCAGGCTGTACTGGTGAAGCTCAAGGAGGGGGCTTGGAATTTTTTTAAAGTTAGAGGTTTAATAATTAAAGGCCACACAAATTTTATCTTTATGCATTTTAAAATATATTTAAAATATCAAACTGACAGTGTAGGAAGCAGCATCTACTTACTGGGACATACCCATGTTGCTAAGATACAAATATTCTATGTTGAGCAGCTGAGCCCCTGACAAGGATCCCCCCTTCTAGGGACTCCGCTCAGCACTCCCCTCTCGTCCCCGGAGTCACAGCCAAACCACTCATTCTTCTGAACTCCACGTCCCACCTGCACCTCACACTAGGGCTGGCCTCCTTGCCTCCAAAGGGTAAACCCCAGTGGTACCAAGTATTTCAAAAGTTTAAAAGCAATTTTACCTTTGCCCCCAAATTAAATGAAATAGATTATTAAGTCAAGATTCTTTGTTTCAGCCTCGACTTTTATCGAGAGAATTCTGCCAATTTTCTCTGACTATAGTGGCAGATCGCCCATCCATTTTTAAGAGGAAAGAGAATTATAATCAGAGATAAAAGCCATTTTTCTGTAAGTTAAAAGAGTAATGGTGGAGAATAAAAGAAAGGGAGAGATTAGACAAGCAGCCTTTCCTTAATAATCAACCTTGGCCAGTCTTTCTGGGTTTCCTGATTCCCTTAAGTCCAGGTTTCAAGCTGTGGGGCCAGGACCAGGCTAATCACAACATCAAACCCACCGGTCACTCCAGGGGAGAAAGATGCGGCTATCGGATCACACAATGTTGACGTACAGTTCCCCAGAAACTTTGCCTTATGCAAAGTCACAAGTTTGAATCCACTTGCTGGTAGTGGCTTTGGGTGGCTCGCTGGTGCCCTGCCCTCTGTCTCACACTTCCCACTCTCTCTGAGCTTAGAGAGGGGCACTGTAAGGAGAGCCACATCACTTCGAGCGCACGGTGGGGGAGCAAGACTGTCGCGTGCTGCCATCTTAGAGCTGGAATTCCAGACATAGTCACTTAAAATGAGTATGCCGGATAAAATAAAGTGAGTTTAATGTAGATGGAAAAAGAAGGCATCAATTACATGAGAATGATGGTGTTTTTTCTTTCAAATGAAGTCATGTACAATGAGTTATATATAGCCTAACATACAAAGTTAATCAAAGTTTCTGTGTTTTATTTTTGTCGGCATTGTTGGGGTTTTTCTTTTTCTTATTTTCTTTTCTGTTTTTTTAATGAACAATCATTTTATTAGGGGCTTGTACATCATTTTTCCAATACATAAACAAACAAACTGTGGCAAGCACCCTCTTTCTGATTTTCTTTAGATGAAATCGGATGGGTAAATCTAGAGAGACAAAAACCAGATTAATATGGGCTGAGCCCCGGTGGCGTAGTGGTTGTGCGCGGGACTGCGGCCCACTGGGTTGGAGGTTCAATTCCAGCAGTGGGGCTGGGCCTCCTACTCCCACCAACAGAGAACAGTGATGCCCAAAAGCAAAAAATAAAAAACAAAATAAAAACCAGATTAATAGCTTTTCAGAGTTAGAGCCAATGAGGGGGCCAGAAATGGGGAGCTGGGAACAATGAGTGCAAGAAGGAAGAAAAGATTTTAAAACTGATTATGGTGATGACTGCACATTCTCTTTGGTATCTTTAAATTACTGAATTGTATGATACGTGAATTAGGTATCAACAAAAATGCTTTACAGTGATATGTGTTTTTGTCTCTCCCCCACCCCCCCCCCATTTTATGTCTATTGCCTAGACCTTTCACACCACCGTGTGGCCACGCTGGCTGTTGTGCTTCTTCTGTGTGGGTGTGGTCTCTTCTCAAGTAGATGGTCTGTTGCTTACCTTCAGGCTTTTAAGACCCCAGATGATATCTCCTTTGATCGCTGGGCACCATCAGCTTTCTTCACTAGGACATGTGGGAGCATGAGCAAGAGTGGTGAAGAAAGCTGATGGTACCCAGCGATCAAAAGATATAGCATCTGGAGTCTTAAGGGCTTGAACATAAACAAGCAGCCATCTAGCTCAGGAGCAACAAAACCCACCATAAAAGAAGCTCACTTACCTGTGCGATCACGAGGTGCAGAAATAATCAGCCATCAGGCATCAAAGAACAAAAATTAAAATCAATGGACCAACTAACTCCCGATATTGCTGAAGACAAATGGATACAGAGGCAAACAGAGTAGAAGAAATGAGACTTGAAGATAACCGAGTTTCCATTGAGCACAGAGACAGCAAAGTCCACAGGGAAGAAGCACACCAGCAAGTGTGATCAAGAGGGGCCAAGGGAGCAGGTATCGAGCATCAAAGAACAGGAATCACTTCATTACGAGTGAGGGGAGGGGCACGGGGGGGACCTACGGCCCACTGGTGGGTAATTGGTCACCCCTTTACAGGGGAGTCACGGGAGGAGACAGACTAGTCAAGGTACAGCCGGGAAGTGATGACGCATACAAGTTTCCTCTAGTTCCTGAGGTCTTCCTACCCCCAACCATTATAGTCCCAACTCTATCTTACAAATCCAGATGGACTGGAGAAGGTACACTAGTGGAGAGGGGAGCTGGAGATATGGGCAAACCAGGATGGGTGAGCCCCTTCAGGCCGGTGGTTAGATTGGAACTACTGGATGGGTGGAGAGAAGGTGGGGTAGAGAGAGGGATCCAACTGCAAGGATCTACATATGACCTCCTGTCTGGAGGACGGGTATGGGGGAGTGGGCTGAGGGAGGTGTCGGGCTGGGTAAGATACGACAGAACAATAATAATTCATAAAGCATTGTGGGTTGATGGTGGAGGGAGAGCAGGGGAAGAGGGGAGGGGTTGGAAAAGGTGGATGTTTGGAGAATGATGACGGCAGCAGATGTGCGAATGTGCTTGGCACAGTATATTTATGTATTGGAAAAACGATGTACGAGCCCCTAATAAAATGATTTTTAATTAAAAAAATGCTTTAAAAAAAAGCTCTTGGGGTTGAGCCCTGGTGGCGTAGTGGTTGGGCGCGGGACTGCGGCCCACTGAGACGGAGGTTCAATTCCAGCAGTGGGGTGGGCCTCCTACTCCCACCACCGGAGAGCAGTGATGCCCCCCCCCCCCAAAAAAAAAAGGCTCTTGTTACTATGGAAGGGTCATCTTAGAAGATAAATAAGGGTAAACTACCTACTATTTTCTTATACACATACATAAGGAAGAGCAAACTTGACATACTATTTTCTTATCTACTTATATAAGAGTAAACTTTATATACTGTTTTGAGCCCACAATAGAATGTCAATGCAAAATTGTTGAAATGTTATCAATTTTCAAAAAAAACTCAAGTACCTCGGCATTATTATAAAAAGCTGTGCTGTTTTTCTCTTGGACATCTTCCCCTCGTGCTGTAAAGAAAGTGAGGGGGTAGAAATCCTTGTGTGCTGGCTGTTTCCCACTGGCCATCAGTTTGCCTTCGTAGAAAAGCTCAGAAGTGTAACTACAGGAAAACCAAAAAAGAAAAAGAGTTGTCAACAATAAAAACTAGTTTCATCCGCCTAAAAAAGACCACTGTGGATTCCAATAACACACGATTCACTTCAATCTGAATACCTAATATTTATGATACCAAGATCTTCTCAAAAGAGAACCACAGCAATGGCATAGTAGGTATTTGCATAAATAAATGTAAACATGGAAGCAAGGCACTTCAAAGAAAGGACATCCCAGTCTTCAACAGTCCGGCAGTGCTAGGGAATGAACACTCTTCACTGATGAGGCTATCACTTCGAAGCTGACTAGGACAGAAACAAGGAGCACCAAAAAGTTCATGAGAAAACTCCTGTCTTTTAATTCCATTTCCCAAGAACACCTTAAAGTCCCCTCATAACTGCTAACAATAAAAGGGATCACATTTTGGAATACTGATAAAAGACACAATTAAGATCACTTCAAAAAAAAATCTGACACGAGAAGAAGAAAAAAATCTAACCAATGACTTTCAGAAGCAGCAAAAAGTGGTTTTTCCATGATTGCAAAATCAATGGAGCGAAATAAGACCTAGCTTTAAGGAACAGTGCGCTTTGCAGGGGCAGGGAGGTTAGGATGGTCAGGAGCAAGGGAGGCTTTCCGGTGTTGGTCATGCTGCTTCTTTGGTTACACAGTGTGTCCAACTTGAGACTGCTCATGGGGCTGTCATTTTGAATACAGCCATCAATACAAAAGTGAGTATGATATTTCATCGAAACCTTTCAATAACTTTATTTAGTCTCATAGTTTCCCTCTTTCATTTAAAACAGTGCTCTTGGTAGAGCACTGTCAGAGACTCTAAGCGAGCCATGACGTGATTTGTCACCGTATTTGTTTAATATTATAGCTTTTGTTTTTTCAGATTATAAATTAAGTCAGAAAAATATATGCCATATCCAGTAGACCGTAAAAAAAGCTTCCCCTTTATGGAAGAATTGGGCTGCTTTGTGAAAATCTATAGCTCTGGTGTTTGGAGTCCTCTTTGAAAAACATAAAATTAAACATCATTTGCAACACTAGGGACGCTCTGTCGTTCCGCTGGGAACGATGCCCTGTCCCTAGCGAACAGGCCTATTTTGTAGTCCTGCCCCAACAGAGCACGGGGGGCTCCAAGGGCAGCTGGCGCTTACTTGATGATCGCTTCATGAGAGCGGTAGTTCTCGCACAGGAGGATCCTGCAGGGGAACTCAGCAGGGTAATGCTCGTAGAGTCGATCAAGTAAGGACACGTGCAGATTGCGCTCCCTGGCAAACTCGCTGTAAACAAAAGGACTGAGCTGTAACAGACAAACATACAGAGAAAAGGTAACTACATACACAAATGGTACTCTGTTGCCCACTTAGAAAACACTCAGCAAGCTGAACCCTCTGGCCTCCCAGATCTCAACGCGCTCAGCAGAGCTGCTTGCTGGGAGAAATGCACTGCTGCCTTTCAAACTCCTTATCCACCAGAGCTAAACTTTGAGGTGAGTGGCTATGAAAGGAGGAAAACTGAAACTCAAACGGATTTTGATTCTTTGGTAACATATACGTTTGTTTCAAAAACAAAAAACACTTTGAGGAATGAAACTACTAAAATGGAACTTCTGTAAACCAGTGTGTTTCAATGGAAGGCTTCTTGTGACTGTGGAAACAGACTTAGAAGCTTTGATGCTATTTCTTTTCTTTTCTTTTCTTTTTTGATGATGTTTCTGCATTAAGCTTTAAGTAAAAAATTTTCAAAGTTTGAGAGACTTTTAAATCATCAATCGGTTTCCATGTCTCCATGGAAAAAGAGCTACTAATATCAAATACCTTTTTATAATTTTTGAAAAGGTTTATAAACTAAAATTTTCATACCTTAAAAAAAATGTTACTGCTATCTATAAAGACAGAAGGAAGCCAACATTGAGAATATTTTCATTTCAGGTCCCCACACAAAGTGAGACCTTCTCCACCGAGATAAGTCAAGAGCTCTCTCTCTAGCATAACTACTTCTCTCATTTTAGTGGGGCGAGGAGTCTGTGTTACTGGGGAGTCAGGGAGGTCAAGTCAATGATCTCAACGAATTAACTTTAAAATATTACCTGATTAAGTTTAAAAGACAAGACAACCTACTACTAAACAAACAACAAAAAAACAAGTTTTTCAATTAGCAAGATAACCCTCCTTATCCATAATGTATGAGGAGTTATACTGTGTTATGCTTTTTACTACTAAAAAGCAAAATAAAACTGCTCTAGCAAAAGCACACAAAAGCAAAATGGCTCCTCTTTCTCCTGCTCTCTCCTGGACGCCGGAAGAGTTTACAATTCTAAATCAAGTGTGACAGTGAGAAAAAGGCCTCAATTGCAACTCTGTGAGACAGAGATTTTAATATTAAAAACTCTATTTCTCTTTCATAAGTGCAAGAGCTCAAACACATTAAGATCAGATGTGCTATTATTTTCAGTTAAGTCCTTTGTTCCTGATGACACTGAAAAACTAGCCTTTCAGGAAAACAAGTATTACAGACAGGAGTCGGGGAGCTCTAGAATGATTAAACCAGTATTTATTTGATAAAGAAAGGTAAGAATAATCTAAAAATCACACACTAGAGAGCTGATCCATCAAATTCATAAGTGACAATTTTAGCAATATCAAGCTCTCACTTATTTTAAACTGTTGGTCTAAACAACGTGGAAAGGAAAAGGGTGGACCAGAGATTTTCCTACAGAAGCTCCCATGTTTTTCACTAGCTAGTACAGGTACATTGAGGTACTCTAAGTGTCCTATGTGAAACTGTTTCACAGAATGGCCTGAGAAACAAGAATACTAAAAACCAAAATGTGTCAAAGTTGCTTCTGGTGTGAGGACTCAGGGGAGCCTACCTGCATGTGGTCTCCAGCCAGGACAATCCGAGTGCTGGCCGTCGCTAACGCTAGAGGCATAATGGTTTCACACTCCATGGCCTGAGCCGCTTCATCTAACAGAATGTGCGTAAAAAAACCTAGAACGAACAGCAAACGCAAGCAGGGCCATTTCAGCAGCAATTAAGATAGGGGCTTCTTTTCTGCTAAGGAATTTAAGAGGTTAAGGGACTTTACGAACAACACTCAATTTAGACAACTGTTGAGTTCAATAATTTTTAAACCGTGGCTTAAAAAACCCAAACTAGCCACTTCGCTCACTCACAGATCCTGAATGGCATCTGATGCCAAGTCTAGAGTGCAGCAGCTGAGTCTGTACATAGAGCAAAGAAGTAAAAGGGCAAGAGGCAGCATTTGACCAAAAAGAGGTTGAAAACTAAACATTGACAGCACCCCCAAAGCCTTTCAATATTTATTTGGTCAAACACTAAAAATAAAATAATGATAGTCTGTAAATAACTTTATCTCAAATACGTATGTTGGCCCTTAAAACAAGGACGAACATACTTAGAGCTGAATATAGACAACCAAGTTATAATATGTAGGGAAATGTTATTTCAGACAAGTTTGTCAAAAAGGAAAAAAAATCAGCTCCCATGTCCATGGACAAACTCACTAATTTGATGAATATGTATTTTACTAAAAATATTGATGCATCATTTTTGTTTAAGCCCCTACTCTTCCACATTCTGCAAATATACTAATAACAAACGTCAAAAATGTGCATTATCACATGCCCCCAGACGTAAACACCCACAACAGGAGCCTTCCAGAACTGCGATTCTGCTGTCATTCACAGGAGGGCACAGGGCCCTGCTGGGATGGAGATGGTACACGAGAAGGAAGCCCCTACATAACAGGGTTGCAGGGGAGGCCAAATCCTCTGTGCTGTGTCAGTGCACAGAAAAGGGGAAGATACCCCATCACTGGCACTACAAAGGACACCAAGGCGTTTCTCCAAGAACACAGAGTTAAAAAGGGACAGTGCCCTAGAGTGGCCCTGGGCCTTCATCACCATCTGTGCGGTGATCCTGAACCTACCCTCTTTCTCTATTACGTTCAGCAAGTCCCAAGCACATGTTTATATGACTTTCCAATATAACTTGTTTTTAGGTTGGAAGATTTCTAACTCTTGCTCACAGGCACAAATAGGCATCCTCATTCTCCAGGCAAATGGGTGCAAGTATCAATAAGCAAGTTACTAGCTGTTGTCTGTTTACCAGCATTTGCACTTCTGTGCCACAGGACCAATTAGGGAAGACAACTGCCACTCCCTTTTCGAATATAGCACGCCCTTGAAAATAGTATGCACACAGGTAAGGTGCACAGTGCGGGAAACAGGAGGCTCATGAACAGTGGGCTTCAGTTCTGATTGGCTTAAGAATATAGCAAGTGTGCAGGATCAAACACAAAAAAAGGCAGCAACGAGTGAAATCGGCCTGGTAATGAAACGAGAGAACCTTTTAAGCAAACAGCGAGGCTCGTGTCAGGGACTGCATAAATCACGCTGCTGCTTTAGCTATGGCTTCAGCTCGTCGACGCAACTGGAATGAGTCAAACGGAGTGAGCCCACGTTGTGGGCTCCTACTGAAAAAAGGATTCTCCACAGGGGACCAAATGAAAGGAGGATTTAAAACATCCCGAATAAACACATACATAGTCCACTTCCAACGTGAACTAGTCGGCCCATGCTCTTGCCATTCAAAGTCATGCTTTACTCTTTCCCAGACGGCTCTACTACTGCTTACGAGATGGGGGTGGGGTATGAATCTAGGTGGCAAAAAAATGCGGAGTATAACAAGGGAACAGACACGGAACTGTAAACAGACATACAAAAAGCATACAGCTCTAAAAGGTGCTGCCCCATTCAAGGACCTCTCTTGGGAGGGAGCATGACAGAGCCCAAGCAGGCTGCCTCAGTTTGAACCCTGTTGAGCAATTCTGCTTTGGTAACTGCCCCCACGAGCCATCTGGGCACCACTTTGAGACAGTGAGAAGAGGCACTGTTTTGGTTTTTTTTAAATCTCTATTGCTGTTCCGTTGCTTGATTTCCCACCTCAGTCACCAGACACAGCTCAGAAAGATTTTGAAGCTTTTCTAAAATTAAATCTACCCTCAAAAAGGAAAGTTTGGCCACCACTCATGCCTGTAAGATAAACAGCCGTTTATCAAGGGCCTCCAGGTGTCTATACCCTGGGCCAAGTGCCAGGAATACCAGGTGAGGAGAGGAGTCACTACCTTCCAGGGCCCCAGACACTAAAAAGAATTTGTGACTGGCTATGAAAGCAATCGTTTCAGAGCAATGAGCAGAGTGTTGTGCCATGCCAACAGTTGCGATATGGCAGAAATAAATGCGAATTCTTCCAAAGCAACGATTGTGAAGTGACACCATTTTCTGCTAATTATACTCAGCTATACTTACCCAAATATCTTCTTGTCATCCTAGGTGTCCTTCTCACCATATCAGTTTGATTTTACGTAGTGCCTATGCTTAAATACACTAACTTTAATAATGGCAATGAAGGACCTTGTTGCAGTTCGTCTTTTTATTACATAATAGAAAAAAAAAAAAAAAAAACCCTAACCCAAAACTCACTGCCACTGAGTCAATGCTGGCTCCTAAAGCCTCTACAGGTCAGGGTAGAACTGGCTAATGGAATTTTAAACAGATATACAAAAATGAGTTTCTGTAAAGCCACTAGGGACCTTGTGGCTAGCAGCCCATCTCCTTAGGGAACACAAAACCTTCAGAAAATGATAGAAGACACCCATGCTGACTGCATTTTAACCTTTCACCTATCTGCAGTCAAGAAAAACCACTGACCAATGAGAGAACAGACATCTAAACGAGGGGTGAGCACATTTCTGTCCCAGGTCACGCCATGGCTATCTTAGGTTGTGGGAACCACCCCACCTGTTAGCACTCACTCAGCTGCACTAGAGCAGTCACCATAAGTGCCCATTCTGTTAATAACTACACAGGGCTGTGTACCCCCAAAAAATGTATTTACAAAAATGGGCAGCGAGCCAGATATAGACCATAGATGACAGCTATGCCAACCCCTGGCCTGAATGGAATATGAAGCCCCTAAACCAGTGAGATGTCATCATGGTGTCCTGAGTCAGCCTACCAGGTTCAAGGTCCAACTGACAGAGGTACTGGGAAGTATTCAATGTAACCACCACCACTCGATGTTTGAGGATATCTTCTTTCTGAGGCATCTGAAAGGTGGAATGTGCGCTTGAGATCAAACAGTATTGATGCACAAGTGGGTGGACAGTTTTGACCCAGCGGTTTCTGAAATATACCCTACAAGGCAAAAGAAGACATTCCTCTTTACTTTTATTAACATCTTCATTGTAGCAATCATCCTATCGTCATTGTTACTACACAATATCTGAGAACCAACAAGTGACTATGATAAAGATCAATATGCTACTACATTTAACATACAACTGCAATGATATTTACTGTCACGCCTCCCTCAAAAATGGTCTAACAGAAAACATATGAACTACCACAATTAAGTATTATTGATACATGGAAAGATTAATGTTGCAAAAGATTAGCACACAAACCTATGTTTCATTAGCATTACATTTTATTGTATTTAAGATATTCATATTCTGGGATAACTTCAGTATATTCTTAAAAAGTATGCTAACTTCACATTAAAATTATTTACATTAATGAAAAACAGTAAACTGTACACTTGTAACAAAAATTCAAAGCATATGGCTAGAGAATATATGCTCATTCCCATATTTAAATAAGCCTCTGCTGAGTTCTGGTAAATTTTTTAAATCAGAAAATCTTAACAAATGGGCATCTTTTCCATTATCTGCAAAAGAAAATGATGACTAGGCCCCACAGGGAAGACCAAGATAATAAAGAAAGGCGTCACCATCCATTTACCCCGACAGTGCCTACTACAATGTCAGCACAGAGGGAGGTGACATAAGGCTCTTGAGTCATAAAGGCTGTGGAATTAATCTGAATTTAATGAAATGTCATCAGAGAGTTCCGACAAGGTAGTCAAAAGACTTATGTGACTAAAGGATCACTCTAAATTTTCTGGCCAGTATACATGGAGTTGCTGGTGAGAGAGGAGGAGAGCACAGGAGAGGCTGGGAAGATTTCAGGGAAGCCCTGAATTGCAGTGTTTGTTGATGTCTGTTGTAAAAACACTACCCTGGTTGGTTGCCACCTCCCAACGCGATGCCCACCGCTCGGCGGGCAGCTTTTCTTCCTTGGTGGTGGTGTGATGTAATGCGGAGGCTATGCGAGTACATCAAACACCTGCCAAGTCTGCCACATGCACAGGTCTCAGTGGAGCTTCCAGACTCAGAAGAATGACCTGACATCTACTTTTTAAAAATCGGCCTGTGAAAATCTTATGAAGAGTAGAACATTGTCTATTAAGATGTCAGCACATGAGCCCCTTGGGTTGGGATACAGTCAACCTACCACTGGGGAAAAGCTGCCTCTTCTCAAAGTAGTAACTCACTGCCTTACGATCAATTCCCACATCCAATGTCCCTACAGGACAAGACAGGACTACCCTCCCTACCCACCATGGTCTTCTGAGACAATACACTATTACATGTGTAGAAAGTCTCATTTTTCTCCCATGGAGCAGCTGGTGGTTTAGAACTGCTGACTTAAGAGGTTAGCAACAGAACTTGTAACCCACCATGGCACCAGGACTCTAGAGTGGGCCTTAACTGCATGGATGAAGTATTGTTTTCCAAGACCTAATTTGCTGATGTGGTCTAATTCAAAATGAGAGGAAACAGCTGCAAACATTCAATAATAACTGGGATATACAATGCAAAAGTTACAAAATTAGGGTAAGTAGAGTGATAAAAAAAAAATTAGGCACTAGTAAACTGAAATAGATGGGTATTGGCCAATCATACAACCATATGGTCTACTATGCCAGAAATGCTAAACTGAAGAAGAATAGTGTCACATTCATCATCAAAACAAACTTTTCACAAAGAAAAATCCTCAAGCGAGGGTATAGGAGACCTGGTAGGGCTTGATCAATGGCAACGTAGCCAAAAGAAATTACTGAAGCCCAAATGAAGGCTGAACATGATAGTGGGACAAGAGTAAAGTTAAAGGAAATAGAGAAAAGAATTAGGAGGAAAAAGACTTTTATAGAGGTTTAAATACAAGTGGGTATATATGCAAATATATTTATATTTATATAGAGAAATCGATCTATGTATATATATATATATATCTATAGGTTAAGTATTAAGGCAATAGACAAACACTGGGCCTCTACTCAAATACTTCCTCAACACAAAAACACTTTGTTCTAAGAAGCAGGCATTCTGTGATGTTCACCTTCCAGACACAATTGCTGAAGACAAAATGGATGCATAAGTAAATGTGGTGAAGAAAGCTGAAGGTGTCCAGTTATCAAAAGATAAAGAATCTATGATCTTAAAGTCTTGAAAATAAACAAATAGCCATCTAGCTAAGAAGCAACTCAGCTCACATGGAAGAAGCACACCAGCATGTGTGATCATGAGGTGTCAATGGGATCAGGTATCAAGTATCAAAGACCCAGAACAAAAATATTATCAATGTGAATGAAGGGGAATACAGAGTGGAGACCCAAAGACCATCTGGGGACAATTGGATAGCCCCTTACAGAAGGATCACAAGGAAGAGATGAGCCCAGTCAGGGTGCAGTAGGGCACCGATGAAACATACAACCTCCCTCTAGTTCTTTAATACTTCCTCCCCACAGCCCTCCCACTATCATGACCCCAATTCTACCTTACAAATCCAGCTAAACCAGAGTATGTACACCGGTACAGTTAAGAGCTAGAAATACAGGGAATCCGGGACAGATAAACCCCTCAGAACCAGTAATGAGTAGTGATACCAAGAGGAGAAGAAAGGTAGGGGGAGAAGGATGAACCAATCACAGACAACATAAAAGTGAAGGGAAACATCAGTCTATGTAATAAGGCATGGGAAATTTTTAAAAATAAATTATCAAGAGTTCACAAGGGAGAGAGGGTAAGGGGAGGGAGAAATGAGCTGATATCAAGGGCTCATGTAGGAAAAAATGTTTTGAAACCGATGATGGCAACATATTGTGTACAAATGTTCTTGACACAATGGATAGATGTATAGATTGCGGTAAGACCTGGATGACAGTGCAATAAAATGAATTTTTAAAAATCCTCAAGCATAAATAGTCATTAAAGTTATGTATATGCATACACACACATATATATTCCTATAAAGAAGATGAGGTAATAAAACTATTTATCAAATTTATGCACCAAGTACTAATGCCAAACACGAATTTTTTCAACTTCTATAGGCTGAAATTGATTAAACATATAATAATCAAGATGCTCTTATAATTCCTGGTAATTGGAAACA
The DNA here is from genome assembly GCA_004026705.1 of Nesogale talazaci. NCBI lineage: Eukaryota > Metazoa > Chordata > Mammalia > Afrosoricida > Tenrecidae > Nesogale > Nesogale talazaci. The sequence goes on along the minus strand of PVJH01013082.1, from coordinate 34,255 downwards.
AGAAGGCTAAGTTGCTGGGAAACAGTTGGTAGTTATAAGCAATGCCAAAGATTGCAATATTATAGGACCAACAATTTATTCATTGCAAATATCTTGTTTACCACAACATAAATGGTAACTTTAATGGTGATCCTCAACATCTGAAATACACAAGACTCAAGCTCACTACCTTTTTGGAAAGAGATGATGGGGAAACTTGGTATTGTTATTCAGAATAAAGTTAGGGACATCTGCAAAACTGGCAATTAATTTCTCCTAAGTCCAAACTGAAGCTAAAAATAGATGAAACCAGTCAAAGTAGGACCTTGATCAAACACAGATTTGATGAAATAAAATAATGCCCAATGATCAAGAGAAGTTATAGGATGACATCATGTATGAAGAAAGTAAAAATTCACTTAAAACACAGGAAAAGAAGAAAACCAAAATGGATATCAGAAGAGACTAAATTTTCTCTTAACAAAGAGCAGTTAAAGTGAATGGAAGAAAAGATGACATAGAAGAACTGAATAGACCAGCGGTTCTCAAGCTGTGGATCTCAACCCCTTTGGGGGGTCAAATGACCTTACCATGGGCGTCGCCTAAGACCATCGGAGAACACTTATTTCTGATGGTCTTAGGAACTGAGACACACTCCTTTATCGTCTCCAGGGGGATCCACCCACATGCAGACACACTGATCTGGTGAGAAGGAATCTATCTCAACCTTTACACTGATGTTGGCTTTTTATGCACACTGTTGCAAAATGCAGCAATGCAGTTTACTGTTGTTATATTGACTGTTAGCCAAGCTACATCATGCTTCAAGACAAAATTTCATCTATTTGTAATTAGAAATAAGTATTTCACAATATATAATTACATATTGCTTTGTGATGAATCACTAAGCTTTAATTATGTTCAATGAGTAACAATAAAAATATATTCTGGGGCTGAGCCCCAGTGGTGTAGTGGTTGTGCGCAGGACTGCGGGCCACTGGGTCGGAGGTTCAAATCCAGCAGCAAGGCTGGGCCTCCTACTCCCACCACCAGAGGGCAGTGATGCCCCAAAAACAAAAAACAAAACAAACAAATATATATATATATTCTGCTCACAGGAGCTGAAAATTATATATGTATATATATTCTGCATATCAGATATTTACATTATGCTTTATAAAGTATCAAAATTACAGTTGTGAAGTAGCAACAAAAATAATTTCATAAAGACAAAAATAATTTCATGGTTAGGGGGTCATCAAAACATGAGGAAGTGTATTAAAGGGTCGCCACGTAACAAAGGTTGAGAACCACTGGAAAAGACGATTTCAAAGGGTCGCTCGAGAGGACAGGAAAAGTATGACAATGAAATGTGCAAAGACCTTGAGTAGAAAACCAAAAGGGGAAAAAAATTTAAAAAAAAAAAAGAAAGAAAACCAAAAGGGAAGCACATGCTTGACAATGACCTCTCCCTCTGAGAGGTCTGCAAGGAAAAAAATCCAAGTATCACGTTGCAAAGTCGAATTTTACAGGGAAAAATAGTGTATGATGCAAAAAACATCAAAAGAAGATGGGAGGAATATAGAGTCACTGCATCGAAAGGAATCCGTCAAAGTCCTACCGTCTTTCAAGAAGTAGTATGTGATCATGCCATCGAAGGGAAAAGCCCAAACCGCACTAAAGGCATTACTGAAAAATAATGCTTTCGGAACTAATGGAGTATCACCTGAAATGGTTCAACGAACTGATAGTTACTTGGACAATTGACCAGAAATCATCTATATTTGGGCCCATTCCAAAGAAAGGTAACCCAACAGAAGGCAAAGACCATTCAATAGTATCACAGGCAAGTAAAATTTCAAAAATCATTTAAAAACGGCTGCATCAACAAGGAAGCTGCCAGAAAGTTGGGGCAGATACAGCAGAGGTCATGGGATGAGAGATGACCATTTCTGATTCAGATGGATCTTTGGTCAAAGCAAAGAATACTGGAAAGCTGTGCACCTGTGCTTTATTGGGCTGTGATGCCCTCCCCACACACACACACACACAAAAACAACCAGTATTTTACTTTTTATTCCTGCCAATAAACTTAGCTATAAATTTTTTTTTGGGGGGGGGGGCATCACTGCCCTCTGGTGGTCGTGGACGCTACCCAGCGCTGCTCCTGGGAGCCGCAACTGCATTTGAACCTCCAAGCCCGTGGGCCGCAGTCCCGCACTCAACCACTTACGCCACCGGGGCTCAGCCCGCTATAAAATATTTGACAGGATAGAATTCTTTCTTTTTCCACAGCAACTCATATTGACATCTTCTAATTATTAATTGGATTATAGTCTATCTAATGAGCCCAATTTATGACTTACATGCCTTCAAATCCTGCAGGCACTTTACAATCAAGCTGCTTAACTGACTGGCAGCATCACGCTCTACGGTGTCTCCCTCCCCTTCACATTCTTCTTCTTCAGCTTTCATGACTCAGACTGCCTGCTCACCTGCCACCTTTCCAGGTTACAAACCAAAACCACACGAGTGGCCGTGGTGCCCGCGGCTGTCATCGTCATGACGACCGTCTGCCACATCTTTCTCCCAAGCACTGGCTGGGGGGTTCCAACCACTAACTCGCTGTCAGCAGCCCAGTGCTTGAACCAGCCTTGAACCTCCGCCCCTCTAACAATCTGACCCAAGGCTGTGTCATCGCTCTGTCAACACTCCAACAGCGCAAGTGTTTCCCTCTCCACTGAGCAGCAGAGCAAATACCTACTTGAAATCAAGCGCCTCTAGGACGTTTCAAAGGCAGCTCAAAAGTAACCTCATAATCCTCAAAAATCTGTCTCAACCTTCCACGAAACATTTGAAATCGTTTATTGGTTTCTTTTTTTAAAAAAGAGATCAATCGTCTTTAAAGATAGGTGAGCTGAATGAGAAAGAGGTACATGACTATAATCTAGGCAAACATATAAACTTGATGAAAATAACCAATACTATTTTTTAAAGATGCAAATATCTTAAAATGTTTTCAATGGTTATTTTAATGTGCTCATTTTAATAAATTCAGGAAAGTGAAATTTACTTTTTCATATACTTTTAAATACATGAAAAACCAGATGTAGAAAGTTATCTATAATTCTATTCATACCAACTATGTGTGTATATTTCAGTACAGTATATGACTATTAATTAAACTACAACACATGAGTGTGTTTCTGGCTGATAAGCTTCTAACTAATTTTTATCTTCTGCAGTGACTATTTTGTCAGTAAGGATTTTAGTTCTTTTTCAAATTGCTCATCAAACTTAACTCTCAGCAACGCTTCTTCAAGATTCTCCATCTTGTACTGACACTTTCATGATTACCTCAGAAAGTCACCTCAAGGTGGATCTAATCAAAGCACAAGGTTCAATCATTGGGACTATTTTCGTAAAGTATTCTGTTGGTGACTGAAAGATATGAATATATAAGGTTTAAAACTTTTTCTCTATATTCCTCGGATGTTTTTGCAACACTTCAAGAAGACACTGTGAATAATAAGATTATCTCCGGCACTTCCAGAAACAGTTTTCAAGCCTCAAACTTATGGTGTCTTGAGAAATAAAACCCACTTGTGTACTGAAGATGAATTAAAACCAGGAACACTCTGGTAACCAGTACTTTTCAATGACTATGTAAGTTGGTCATGAAGAAGTATGCAATAAACAGTTCACCAGCAGTCCCACTCGGATGTTCCAGATTCAGAAAGCTCTCACACCAGAAAATCAGGTTCATTAAAAACCTCTCTGAAACAAGTACCTTCAAATTTCCAGAACTATCTCTAAATGCACCAAAGAGCCACTTGCAGTCAGTCTGCCAGTCTCTAAGGACACACTCCACTGGCTGAGAGAGAGTTTGGCCAAAACCAGAGGTTGTGCTTTAGGAATCACACACAGAGGTGGAGTATTCTGTTTCTTAAAAAAAGAAAAAAGGAAAAAAAATCTAGTTCTTTAAAAAAGCACAGGGGCTGAGGCCCGGTGGTGTAAGTGGTTGAGTGCGGGACTGTGGCCCGCGGGCTTGGAGGTTCAAATCCAGTGGTGGCTTCTCAGGAGCGGCGCTGGGTAGTTTCCACGACCACCAGAGGGTAGTGATGCTCCGTCACCGCTCGCCCCCCCCCCCCAACAAAAAAAAAAGTACAAATAAGACTAAATTATCATCTAAAATAATTTCTAAAGGGTCCATCCTCAGATCATTTAGGTTCAACTCCTGGTAAGTAATGGGATTGTATACAGGTTAACCATCTGTGTGTGAATTTAAGCACACTTCCTTTATGTACCACTTAGTCACAGCTATAGTCCCCGCTGCGAAGCAAGCAAAAGGCTCATCAGCGCCACTCCCAAGAGAGGGAGCTTGGATAAATCTTCAGTGGACGCTTCGTGCCCTCTTGTGTTCTCCCCTGAATCCTTGGACAATTCAGAAAGAGGCCCCAGAGAACACTGCAGTTCTAATTTTACTCTGGTACCTGCCATTTGTTGTCCATAAGTAATCAATCTGGGTTCAACTACAATGTGATGATAGAGGCTAACACGTCCTGACAACTCAAGATATTAATCCTATTTGGAAATACACTTGTAAGTTCACCCGTCCAAATGGTGGTCATGGTGGAAGGTGCTTTTGAGCCAGTTGCAGGACCACGGTTGGGTCCTACACCATCCTCACGGAAGTCCCCATGTTTGCGTCTATGGTCATCCATCTTCTTGCGGGCCTTCCTCTTAATCACTGTCCCTCTGTGTTACCAAGCATGATGCCCTTATTGGGACTGATCCCTCATGAAAATGTCCCAAAGTACGTGACACCAAATTTCGCCATCCTCTCCTCTCCAAGAGCATTATGGCCATACTTCTGTGAAAGACTTGTGGATGGCAGAGTCTGTATTCTTCAACACCTAATTCAAAGGAATCAATTCTCTCTCTAGTCTTTTTCATGCAACGCGCAGCTTCTGTGTGCATACAAGGTGTCTGGAAAATACCACTGCTTGAGTCACGATTACTTTATTCCTCAAAATGATGTCTTAGCTCTGTAAACATTTTAACGAGGTCTTGTGACAGATTTACTCATTGTAACACACTGTCTGATTGCTTGGCTTCTGTTTCCATGGACATTGACTGTGGATCCAAATAACAAGACAGCCTTAACAACTTCAATTTTCTGCTTGTATATTGTGTCTTTCATTAGTTCTGTTTTAAGGGTTTTACTAGTCTTTATGTCTCGGGATGTAATCCACACTGAAGCCTTTGATCTTTACTACCAAGATGAAAATGTAGGGCCTCATAAGAATAAATTTGGGAAAGCAAGCTTTTAATACTTTGTTCCACTTACTAAAGAAAAGAGAGGCTGAGCCCTGGTGGCGTAGTGGTTGTGTGCGGGACTGCGGCCCACAGGGTTGGTGGTTCAAATCCAGCAGCAGCTCTCCAGGAGCTAGGCTGGGCTTCCTACTCCCACCAGGGCAGTGATGCCAAAAAAAAGAAAAAGAAAAAGGAAAGAAGAAAGGAAGGAAAGAAGGAAAGAAAGAAAGAAAGAAAGAAAGAAAGAAAGAAAGAAAGAAAAGAGAGAGTAAGGAATTTATATTTAAATGTTTTTCCTATTTAGATTGCATTCACTCTGAGACTTGTAGAGAGGTAAGGCTTTCCGCTACAGGGCATGTTTCCGGACTTGGGTGGCTATGACTATCCATGTACCACCTATGGAACATGACTTATTCTATAAGCATTACATGTTGGGATTAGAACATTTCCATTTTACATGGGAGACATTTTCCTTGGAAAGATAACCAAATGAAATGACTTATTTTCACATTTACCCATAACTCTACAACCCAAATGTCAAGTAGTATGTTCCAGGACAGCTGATATTTGAGAATGTTCTACTCTACTGGCTCCATACCAAGGGACTCTACTCACCGAGAGAGGGAGGTTTCCTAGATGACACCAGATATGGTTCTTCTCTAGCCCAACAAGAAAAGTTATAAAATGCATTCCCGTTAAAGTGTGACACCCACAGTAAAAAAAAGGGGGGGGGATTCACATATCGATGGTCAACCGATTTTTGACAAAGACATTAAGCACACAGGTATGAAAAGAAAAAATTCTTCAATGAATGGCGCTGAGAAGTGGATTTCCACATGTAGAAAAGAGAGAGTTCATATCTCATACCACCACCACCACTCCCCCCCCCAAAAAAAATTCAAACTGGATTAAGAGTCTAAATTTGCAAATAAAAATCATAAAATACTTAGCATAAGGAAGTGCCCCACTCTCAGGCCTAGCTTTCAACCAAGGATTGTCTAGGATAATAATAAAAGCACAAAAAGCAAGACTAAATAAGTGAGACATCAGAAACATTAAAAACTTCTGTTCAGGTTGAGCCCTGATGGCATAAGTGGTTGAGTGCAGGACTGCAGCCCGTGGGCTCGGCTGTTCAAATCCAGCGGTGGCTCTCAGGAGCAGCACTGGGTGGTGCCCACGACCACCAGAGGCAGTGATGCCCACACACACACACACACACATACACACACACACACACACACACACACCCCCCCCAAAAAAAAACTTCTGTTCATCAAAAGGTTTTAACAAAAAGGTAAAAAGACAAAGTACTAGCTGGAAGAGTATCTTCAGAAAACATATATCTGATAAGAATCTAATAACCAAATTATATTCAACACTTCAACAACTTCAAATCAGAAAGAACCCAATCACAAAATGAAGAAAACGGAAGTCATTTCATCGAAGACACTGAAATGATCATCAAACAGCTAAGACGCTGCTCAGCTTTATTAGACATCAGAGAGATGCAAGTTGAAACCACAACAAGATCCCACTTCACTCACACTCGGATGTCCAAGATAAAAACACACAGAAAATAACAATGTTGACAAGATGCAGGGAAACTGGAATCCTTATCTAATGCTGGTGGGGAGGCTTGGCTATTGTGGAAAACAGTATGGCAGCTCCTAAAACCCTAAAAAGTAGAACTACCATATGGCTCAGCCATTAGACTCCTTGGAACATTTCTAACAGACTCCAAAGCAGAGACTTCCACGCCTATGCTCATTGCAGCCCCATTCATAATAAACAAGGGGAACCACCCACCTGGATTTCGACAGAGGAATGGACAGATAAAATGTGGTACAAACATAGGATGAAATATGTTTAGCCAGGAGGAAAAACTAAGTCCTGACTCTGTGGATGGAGCCTGATGCGAAGAATAAATGACAAATATTGTATGACGACCCTTATGTAAAAAGGAAAGGCAAATTTGTGAAGAACAAAGTGTGTCAGTAGTGACCAGGTAGCAGAGAGGAAAAGGGACGAGGAGTGATGTGGAGATCACCTGGGTGCAGGGCAGGGTGGCACTGTAGTGGATTACCACACTTGTTGTCAAGTACCGTACACCTGTCAAATGCTGCACTTTCAAACGTTAGGTGATCACCAACTAAAACACCAAATAAACCATGCACAGTGAAAAAAATAAAGGTGATCAACACCTCTACAACAATGAAGGGAACAAAAATAAGAGTGACTGCTGAGGGACCTAGCTTCTTGGCTTGTACTCTAGAGTGGTTTCATGGGAGAACTCAATTAACTGACCTGTTTACGGTTTCTTCCCTATCTCTCAGCTCACTGCTCAGTGCCTGGGGTTTTAACAGCTTTCAGACAGGCACCCAAAGACTAAGAATTCGTATCTATGGGCTTGGAACAAGAGGAAGAAGAATAGGGAATAAAACAAACCCACTGACATGGAGTCAATTCTGACTGATAGTAACGCTTGAGGAGTCCTAGTGTGGAGTGGAGTACACACTAAGCTGCTAACTGCAAGATCGGCAGTTCAAACCCACCCGCTGCTAAAGGGAAGGCCTCTCACTCCTGAAAAGATTTCATTTCGGGAACCCACAGGGTCTGTTCTACCCGTAGAGAGCCACTATGAGAAACAGGAAGAAAAGGAAGAATCAGATGTGGCTTATCACCTCCATTAGCAACTTCCTCCTTTACCTTGAGACAGAAGAACTGAACCGTGCCTGGCTATTGAACTTGTGGGCCAAAGAGTCCATAGAATAATCCTACTCAAAAGGGGGAACACAGAGACCAGGCTTTCAAATTCTCATGGCCTCTAAGTTTCCCTAGAGTCACAGAGGGTACTTGAATCCCTGAAACTAATCTTTAACCTGAAATAAAACATATCACTAAAGTCATCTTAAAACTGAACAATCCTTGAGATCAGTGAAAAAGGTTCTGCCTTGACTATTATGTTCTCTTAGAAATAACATATATGGGACAGGAACAAACATGAGAGGCTAGAGAGGAAGCGGAGAAGTTCATGTTAAGGAGGGAGGAACCACTCAGAAAGAAAGAACGGCTGTACAACTGGAAGGATGCAAGTACCCAATGTCCCTGGCTCGCACAGGTCAGACTGATGCATGGATGGCGAATATTCACAACAATGACAAAGTGAGTAAAATTTAAGAGGAAAAAAAGCTTAGGGCAATTGGGGGGAAAACTATCCAGTTTTCACTTATAGTCTGAAAACAATGAGACTGTAAAGCAAACTAAATAGTGATAAACTAATTTATCCATCGATAAGTGCCGCATTCTCATTTCTACTATAGCGATTGAGCTATACAAGCTTTTCACTAAATACAACTTGATGCAGCATGAAATAATCATTTTCGCTTTAATTTATCGACTATAATGAACCCAATGTATTCAAGAAACATGTCTCAACAGGCCACACCACTGTTTCCCCCCACCACCCTTGTCCTTTTATGAAGCTTATTCAAATGCTTTGGTTATGGCTTATTAAAAGAATTAAATAGCGTAATTTCACTTTTCCATGCCTGGGCTAAACTAGAAATAAAGTTAGTGGGTTATGATTCAAAGGTGTGGTTAGAAAAGTTAGAAAATTAATTGAGAAATAATAACTGTATTCAAACAACATAGGGTATGGCATATTAGTTTGTAAAATGGCAAAACCAAACATCAATTCTTATAACAATGAAAGAAATGGTGCAATAACCATTCGATGGTTCTTTATTGTTTTCTGAAGAAAAGGATTTTCATTCTTCTTCATTCCAACACTTAAGTACATTTTGTGTCAATATATGCTCTGAGAGTCTTTCTATTATCAACCTAAAATGTCTTTGACTCTTTGCATACTAAATGGTATAGCAAAAAGCTATACATAGTCACTACATTTTGCTGCAGAAAACATTCCACCATTTTAGGCTTCAATAAAATTAAAGCCATGTTCACAGTCAAAATTTTATTGCAATAAAGAACTGCTGGTGCATGGTCACTCTGCCATGCTAAATGTGCTAGATTTTTAATTATGTTCAAATTGATACAAATTGTTATAAATTAAAAACTTTACAGTGTTTCATCTAGTAACTTTTAGAGGTACACATCAAAATTGGATCAGATTATTAACAACAGTTTAACATATAAAACTTAAAAAAGGATGTCTTTTTTTCATTATTTAATGTTTAGAAAATGAATAGTCAAAAGTTTTTCGATTTTTTTCCCCCTCAATTTCAATGGTTTCTTTAAATAGGTATAAACTTCAGATGCCAACGCACAATTTCAGAATTCGGTATTCCCAAAATTACTAATATCTTTACAGACACCTTTTCTTAAGAATAATAAAGTATGATATAGATACAGAAAAAGCCTTAAAAAATACCTGAGAGGTCTCGCCTGGGGGTTGCCTGCTTCTACATATGGATGTAAATAATCCTTTATGTAGAGGTCAGCAGCACTATTAGAATGGGTGCAAATGAGAATCCTGCTGAAATAAATGGTGCAAATAAAAAAATGATAAAACACAAAACTATTCAAGCACTATAATACAAAAAAAAAAAAAAGCAGTGGCCATCTTAATATTACAAATTTTCCTCCACCAATTCAATATTCTAACATAGGTAGTCTTTAGGACATTTTTAACTTTTTAGAAGATCCAAGAAGTCTATTCCCCCAAATCACTTTTATTTCTACCACACAAAATAATTATTACTTTACAAACCCTCAACTCTTTTCACTATTAACATATATACCTCATAATTTCTTAGCCAAGTTAATGTTTTGAGGCAAGCTACTTAAATATTACATTTCTCCACATGGATAATTTTTTTTAAACTATATTCTCAGAGAAGTCACATTTTAGTGTTTTGGGTTCTGTTTTGTTTTCCTCCTGTGTTTGGTTGGTTTTACTGCTGACCTTCTGTGCTGGTCTTGCACTGTCTGGCTAGCCCTCTTTTGTATTTAAAACATTAACAGAATAGTACCCTCTCAAAAGATAAGCACACACACCCCCCACCGTCTCACCTAGTGTCCTGCTGTTGGAGTATGTGCTTGACAGCCTGAGCGAGCGTGAAAGTTTTGCCTGTCCCATAGGGTCCGATGATAAGAACAGGTGGCAGTTGTATGGAGAGTGGAGTTGTGATGGCCAGAACAGCCTCTTTCTGTTTTGCATTTAGGCGAGGATCCAACTGCTCATCCCACTGTCTGCAGAAAATGTTTAAAATTAGGTTATTATAACAGTACATGACACACAGGCATCCTGAATTTCACTGAGTAATTACAACTTACTGAAATTAACACAGCCGCTAAGAAGCTGGGGACAGGTTTCCCCCGCTACCCAAAAGTAGAGCATCCCTACAAAACCTTTTCTAGGCCAAAATGGACTACAGCAAAGGAAGGATTACCATTCGTCTACATGCGGGCTGTAGGCACCAAAATTAATCTAGCCAACTACACCACATACCAGCCTAACACTGACATGTGGTGTTCAAGACACAGGGCCAAACAATGGTGGGGGGAAGTGCTCAGGATTCGATTTCCTCCTGTAGCCGAAACTGGTGTCCACATAGATGTTCGCATGGTGTTCGTAAAAGCAAGGTGGCATCAAGTAAACTTTCAAAACGCGGATTACTTGCGCGCGTGTGTCGTATGTGTTTAGGCAGTCATCCAACAGAGTCTGGTCATCCAACAGAGTCTGTGCAGGATGTTTCACCATGTGCAAGAAAACCAAAGTTGCAGCTTACCCTATTCCCAGTACAACAAGACTCTGAGCAGCAATGAAACCATACACTTCTAGTTTAGTAGCCCAAGTCCTCAGCCATTGAAGTCGTGTCTGTCTTATATTTGAGCAGGCCCTGTGACAGGGCCTCTGTGTGTCACAACTGCCTGGAGGGGAGTGGGTTTGGTTTGTAGTTTTCTGCTACATAAAAGCATCCGTAAAAGTTTTGACGCTGCTAATAATGAAGTAGCTCTAGTTTCTTTGCATAACATGTAAAATGCAAAGGAAAGCGTGACGTTCCAAATCTAATTTATTAAAAGATCTGAGTCAAATTTGTGGAGAAAGACTAAAAACCCTCTGTATCCAGTCTAAGATATATCAAACTTTTACAAAAATCTCAATTTAGAAAACAGGTTTTTAAAGAAGGTGCCATAAAAGCAGAGCGTATGAGATACTTTCTAATATTTTCACACACACGCGCACATACACACAAATAAATCACAAGGGGTAAGGGGAGGTCAGGGTGGAGAACACCTGTCACAGTAGCACAAGTGGCTTCTATAAGGAGATCTCACTCATTCTTGTTCCTATCATGACTTGGGGACGTTTCCAAGACACAAATGGACTGCATGTGCTGAAAGGGATCGAGACGAGTGGGAAACGCTCAGCATTCTATCTCACAGCTACAAATGAAACACACAATAGCCCAACAGCTATGGGGAAAATGATCGGGACGCAAACGGAAATAGGAAGGTATGTGGAGAGAGTCCAAAGAAATTTGTAATCAAATTCCCGGCGAGATAGACCTGAAGCAGGAAGACCGTTCTATATAGGATAACTCCCTTTCTGAGACCACAGCACTTAACCTGAAACCAAAAAGACAATCACTCTGCCATCGAGTCAATTCTGACTCACGGGGACCCCACAAGCACAGAAGAACTGCCCCTCAGAGTTTCCAAGGTCGTCAATTTTTTCCCCCAATAGTTTTATTGGGGCTCTTACAGCTCTTATAACATTCAATACATCATTTGTATCAAACTTATTTGTACACATATAGCCATATTCTTCTCCAAATATTCTCCACTTAGGTTGCCATCTTTTTCTTTCTTTTTCTTTTTTTTTTAGGGCATCACTGCCCTGGTGGTGGGAGTAGGAGGCCCAGCCTTTGCTCTTGTGGAGCTGGAATTGAACCTCCATCCCAGTGGGCCGCAGTCCTGCGCACAACCACTACGCCACCGGGGTTCAGCTTAGGTTGCCATCTTGAAGGAAGCAGACAACCTCAACTTTCTCTGACAGAGCAGCTGGTGAGTGTGAACTGCCATCCTCATGCTTAACAGCAATAGCTTACCCCAGTGTCACCAGGGCGCCAACACTTAAATTATAATCTAATTACTTATAGAAAAAACAACACTTCCCTTTTAAGAAACATATAAATAGTGTTATATTAAATAGACATCAAACAAAACTTTCCTAAAAAAATGTTAAACCTTAGCAAACCAGCTTGGACTGTATATATACTCTATCACTCATTGTTAATTTCATGAACAATCTGCAATATGAAGATGACACAAACTTCCTTGTTGAGAAGTAAGTGAAGCACTTACTGAGGCAAAGATCAAAGACTACAGCCTTCAGTATGGATTATAACTCAATGTAAAGAAACAAAAATCTTTACAACTGGACCAATAAACATCATGATAAATTCAAAGCATGCAGCTGCTAAAATGATTTTGTTTTTCTTGGATCTACAATAATGTTCATGAAAACGGCAGTCGCAATCAAACAACACATTGCATTGAGCAGATATGCAACACAGGGCCACTGGAATGTGTCAGGAAGCAAAGATGTCATTTGAAAGACCCAGGTGTGCCTGATGTTTTCAATCACGATGTTTGCATGTGGAAAGTTGGATGATGAATAGAGACTGCAAAAGATTTGATGCAAATGTGCTGGCAAAGAATACTGACTGGCCATGGACTGCCAAAAATACAAAAACCCTTGTACAGACAAGCAGATCCTCTTTAGAAGAGAGAAGGGGGAAACTTCGTCTTATCTACTTTGAACCTTATCAGGAGAAAACAGGCCCTAGAAAAAAACATATGTGGTAAGGGAGAGGCATGGCAAAAAAACAAGGAAGAGCCTCAATGAGACAGCTGGAGAGCGTGGCTGCGTCAGACGTCAAACAGCGCACGGGAGCAGGCAGAAGTTCATTCTGCTGCACACAGGGTTGCCATGAGTTGGAACGGATCCTACAGCACCCAGCAATAAGCTGTTTTTCTGAAAGTCAAAATTCTTAAAGCGCATGTAGGGGGGAATACTCCTAAGTGGTAATGACAACAAAAAGAAGACTCAAGCACTTACTCTACAGCAGGGGTTCTCAACCTATGGGTCATGACCTCTTAGGGCTCAACAACTCTTTCACAGGGACAGTCCAATTCATAACACTAACAAAATTGCTGTTATGAAGCAGCAACTGAAATAATGTTAGTGGGGGCTGCTGGACAGGGTCCAGGCAAGAGGGAGGCTGAGCAGCACCGCTCTACGGAGTCCCTCAACTCTCCCACTGGTTTACTCCTCACTAAGCCGCTAACTGGAAGATGCAGTCATCTGTAAAGACGGAAACGGCTTCATGCACTCTCTCTAGGGCCACACAGAAACCCAGACGTGTGTATGGAGAACCACCACCACCACCACCACGAGGAAAACAACAAAATCTCCATGGCAGCGAAGTGAAGAGAGACCTCCTGGGTCCTGAGGGCACTGCCACGCGGCTAAACCAGCCTTAAATCTTGACTTACTTAAGCCACAACTTGTTGGGTAAACTGCTACTTGTACACATATCTAACCTCTAGGATATTAGTGCTCATAATATCACTTGTACTGAATGACTATTTGAAAGATCAAATGATTTTGAAAGGATCTCAATAAAGTGAAACGAAATGCATTATTAATTGTTGAATGCAAAACTGATGAGCTGCTTTGTAAACGTTCACCTAACTCACAACAAAAGTGTTTTTCAAAAAAGTCAAATGAGGTAATAAATGCAAAGCTCTTAAGGAAAGCATCTGAGCAATACGTGTTCAGACCACATTATTTTCTTTTACTGTAATTTCAGAAAATTTGAACTTGTCTAGTAGAAATTGGTGGAGAGGGTGAGGGAAACATCAAGCAATATAAGTTATGACAAAACAATAACAATTTTACCAGGGCAGTGATGTCACAAAAAACCAAACAAATAATAATAATAATTTATAAAGTATTGAGGGTTGGTGGGGGACTAGGGAGCAAGGATGAAGATGAGAAGTTGACGTTAAGGGCTCAAGTAGAAAAGTTGATGTTTGGAGAATGACAGCAGCAGGCATTGCGAAGAAGCGTGGCCCAATATATGTATTTATATATTGTGAAAAATGATGTAAGAGCCCCCAATAAAATGATTTATAAATCAATAAATAACCAAGACAGCAAAAAAATTATTTTAAAGTTGGGGGGACCTGCTCTAATCTTTCAAAATGGAGTTTAATGGTGCATAAAGGTCAAGATGAGTGAAAACTCAAGAGACAGTATCAGGAGCAGTGGTTCCCTGAGGGAGTGACGAGGGAGCGTTGCGATGCGGAGAAAGAGGAGTGGATAGCTACCAATGACTGAATAACCCCACCCGGTGGAGACAACTGAACAACAGAATTGTATGTGAATGGATATACTGGAATATGTAAGCCATGTCAATTAACTATTACTTATTTTTCAAAATGGAGCTTTAAAGAGCTAGGAATGAAATGAATATGGGTTTCTATATCTAATCATAAATCCCAGAGATTAATGGCAGATTTAAGTTACATTGCTAAAATAGGTCAATATTGGTTTTATTACAGTCCAATTTGCTCATCAGTTGTTTTGACGTAAATAGCTGCTCACAAGCAGATGACAAAACTTGTCACTGTCAGCTTAGCTCTGCAGTTTCTGGCCACGTGTGAAAGCAATTACAGAAAGCTAATGATTAGAGGCTGCCTCCTTAATAAAGAGGTACAGTTCATGCTGACCAGCGTCACCTCTTACTTCACAATTTTAAAACAATAAAAAGCAAAGTCTCAGCTGAGCCCTGGAGGTGTAGTGGTTGTGCTCAGGACTGCGACCCACTGGGTTGGAGGTTCAAATCCAGCAGCAGTTCTCCAGGAGCAAGGCTTCTACTCCCACCACCAAAGGGAACTGATGTTAAAAAAAAAAAAAAAAAAGCAAAGTCTCTTGAAGCTTATTCTGAATAATTTTTCCTCCTGAACCAATTTAATTGAGTCTGTTTCTCTTCCCCCTTCACCTGTCAAATGCTTTGCTGTAATTAACTTGTGGTCTACGAGCATTCATAAATTACTCAGCTTCACTATTTATCCATACCCTACCCTTACTTCAGAAAACATTTTAAATGGCTCAGTATGTCTACACACAGAAATCTCTTAATTATTATTTAAATTACAGCACCACAATTTGTTTTTGTGTATTTGTTTTCTAACAGCTAAAAAGCTCCTGATGACTTGGCATTTTTTACAGTTCTTTTTGTGGGATCATAACAAGTAAACTCCTTAAATCTTACTCTGTGGGTTCCCATTTGAAACTCCAATCTTCTTTGAATTTGAAATTCTTGCTAATTTAATACCTTTGTCAAATATTCCTGTGTGCCTGGCTGGCCCCGCTGGAGATTTAGGAGCTGGTCTTGTCCTTGAAAAAGCTCAGAGTCTAATGAGCACAGTAGAAATGTAAGTAGTTGACAAAGCTTCATTTGAGAGAAACTAGCTCGACAGACCAGGATGTGGCGGGCTCTCCACACACACTGGTCGAACTGCCCAAATGCCAGGGTCAGGCTCATCCGGATGGTGAGAGCACAGGTAAGCGGAACTAAATCTTAAAGGACAGGTGAGTCTTGAAGAAAGTAATACTGAGCAAGGGCTATTTCAGAAAGAGAAGACTCCTTAAAGGAGACAACAGTGGTGTCGGGTAAGTGGAAGGAATTAGCAATGGAGGGAGAGGAACCCGGCCAGGTGACCTGAGTGGGTATTATGAGAAGGCAGTTTCAGGGAGACCATCTGTCAGAGCTGTCTACACACACAGCTGTCCAGGAGCAGGGAAATGCGAGAATTATTTTAGGAAGCCGATTTGAAAGTGTGAGGCATGAGCCACAAAGTGGCAGCCGAGCAGCAGGATGGAAAGTGAGTAGCATTAAGCACTGGCTACAAGAATGGAAAACAAGGGGAAGAGGCAGAGAAGAGGATGTGCCACCACTGGAATTTCAACAATTCTGCATCACTGATTACTTTTCAGGAGCACGGTGCAGTGACACTCCGGAACTGGGCAGTGAATGACCAAGACTCAAGAACATCGATAGGTGGCCCTGGTGATACAACGCATGTTTTCGTGGTGGGTGCTAACCCCAAGGTCCGCCGGAGCCGCTCCATGGGAGAGAGATGACGCTTTCTCTCCAATCAAGTTGCAGTGCCAGAAACCCACCGGGCAGCTCTACCCTGCGCCTCCCTGTAAGGCCACTGTGAGCTGGAATCAACTCAATGGCATTGAATGTGGAGCCTGCCTTACTCCATCTGAAAACGTTAACAATAAAAGGAAGAATGGCAACCAGATGACTTGACGTTGTGCTGTAAGGCATGTTTTGTTGAGTTCAGTTTGGAAGACTCACAGAAATGGTTTGTGAGGGAAACGATGTATGTCTCTTCTAGATCTGCCCCGCTGCATTTCCTACAGGATGCTGTGTGCTCATTCCCTATTGATCTGTGAGGTGTATGCCAATACCAGGGCTGCCTTGGAAACCAATGACTGAAAAAGGAAATAGGACCACCCACCATGACTGACAGATGTGGCAAACAAAATCCTAGTGTGCAGAGACAGCAAGATTTAAAAAACAATAAAGGGAGAAATGTAGAGTGAGCTGCTGATGGACAGAAGCCAAGAGGATAAAACCAAGTAAAAGGGATGGAAATAAGGACACAATCAAAAGTAATTCCAGCAGTTATTCTCGACACAAAATGGCAGCGCCTTATCATTTAATTACTTGTAGAGACGTGCCAAGGAGAATTTGCGCAGAACAATATTTATACAGGCATGACGTGAGAGGCCCGTTCGTTATCTCAAAAGGTATTGTAGTACTTTCTATGATACTTTTTCCATTTTGCAAAATTACAAAAATGTCATTTCCATTAAAAAAATTATTTCAAATTAACTAAGCACTTTAGAATGGTCCTAGTTTTACCATTCAATTTTTATTCAGAAATATTCCTAAATTTCTTGGCATCTTGTCAAATTAAGGTTGTCGAGTAAAACAATAGAATGTGTCTAGATTCTTTGGTAATGTAAAAAAAGTAAATGGTGGGGCTGAGCCCCGGTGGCGTAGTGGTTGTGCGCGGGACTGCGGCCCACTGGGACGGAGGTTCAATTCCAGCAGTGGGGCTGGGCCTCCTACTCCCACCACCGGAGAGCAGTGATGCCCCCCCCCCCCCCAAAAAAAGTAAATGGTGAACCTTAAATGTTTTCATTCTATTGTTCTCCTTCCTTAACTAATCAAACGTCTCTTGAAGAGCATGGGCAAACCATTCTGGAAAAATACGCCTGTGCTATTAGCCAGGAGCAACCCAGAGAAAGGGGAGACTAGTTGCACGACTTGAAGAATGTCATCAATACCATGGAATTGTGCACACAGAAACTACTGAATTGGTGTCTGTTTTGCTGTGTAAATTCTCAAGAACAACGACAAAATAAGTTTAAAACATTTGAAGTATGCTTGAATTTCGGGATGCAGACATTAAATTTGAAAAGAACATAATTTTCTCTAATAAGTTATCTTCTCTTTATACCTGTTGGGACTCCAAGGTATAGTGGGCGTCATAGTGATGTCTGGAAACAAAACCCCGTTGTCCTTGATCCTGTCTAGTGCATAGTGCATTTCACAGAGGGGTAAGCGATTTAACTGAAACTGAAGTTCAACCTGAAACACACACACACAAAAAGGTCATTTTAAACAAACAACTGAGACCAGAGTTAACACCTCCAGTTCCCTAGACTACTATGTGGAGATAGCTTTTTAGGGTGGACAAGTTCTGAGATTATTTTAAAGCATTACCATATTCTAATAGCAACTGTTGCTATCGTTAGAGTCATTTATTTAGTGTCAAGTGCTGCAATGTTATCTTGTTTAATAGTACCAATTTTATGTGTGCATTATTCTTCTCAGTTTACATACTGAGGTGCCTATAAATTACTTAATCTCTGATATCAAAAATGAACGAACCTCCTGGAGTTCACGAAACATTGGGAAACAGAGTTAAAGTTATGGTTAAAACCTCTACAACTAAATAACGAAGAATCCAAAAAGAAAAAAAATGAAGGAAGAACAAGGAATCCAACAAAATGGGGTCCTCTGCAGAATTTTAAAACAAGAATTAGGACAACCACACACAAAAATCTTAGAACTAAAAGTAATAACTAAGTGGATATGTCTATAACCTTGATATTCAATTATGTACATACTCTTTATAAAATTGTCACAAAATAATTTATTCCTGAACTAAATCTTGCTCCTACAATACTGAAATTTGATTTAAAAAACAAACAAAGAACATCCACGTGTCTCTCTCTATAATGTAAATGGTGAAGTGAGGCGAGGTTGCAATCGGCAAAGATTCACGGGCCAGGGCACTGCATCATGAACTGTCCGTAGAGAGGAAACCTGCGGAGGGACGTTGCTTCTATTGAATGCTGCTTCCTTTACCATAAGGAGGCACATGAATAAACAGCTTTCTCTTTCTTCCAAGAAACCAAATTCCTCATAAAAAAATGTCTTCTTTATAATAAGTAACGTGAGGCTGAGTCCTGGTGGCGTAGTGGTTGAGTGCAGGACTGCGGCCCACGGGCTTGGCGGTTCAAATCCAGCAGCAGCTCCCTGGGAGCAATACTGGGTAGCTCCCACGACCACCAGAGGGCAGTGATGCTCCCAAAACAGCACAATAAGTAACATGCCACACAAATTTAATGGTCATCACTTCATTTTTATTCCTGTGCTGACAAATGTAATGTTTGTAGGTGGTACTTCGGTTTAAATGAGATAAAGCAAAGTGTATGACGTTAAGCATGCAGCTTGAGGTACATTATATGGAGTAATGGCCTACCTATTACATATGAATAATATATATAATGTATACACACACACACACACACACACACACACCTGTAACCACCAGGTAGAATTGCTAGATAAAAAAGAAAATAAGATTCTCATTTAAAGCTTAATGTCAGATAAACAATAACTTTTTTGCATATACATATAGTAAGTATGTCAGGCAAAAAGAAAGCATTTGTTTCTCTGAAATTCAAATTTAATTATTTGTATTTGCTGTATCTGCAAGCCTAGACCCAGGTCAAGTTACAGAATATTTCCAGAAGGTTCCTTCATGTCACCTTCCCAGGTAAGACCTCCTCCTTGAGGAGGAGCATTTTGACTTCTCACTATGGAATAATTCTTTTCTGTTTTTGAACTCTATATCCTGCTACTTTTACATAAAACCTACATTACACATCTTTCAAAATACATGTTGCCATAAATAATTAGCATAGCATGCTTACAAAAATACTTTTAGGGAGGGTGCATTTGGCAAAAAGTATAAAGTGCACATGCTACTTGCCTAAGAATACATTCTATGTGGATTATGCTGTGTGTACTTTTTTGGTTATGGCGTCTGTCATTCAGCAATATGTCTGCAACTCATCCATGATGTAGCAGCTGTTTGTTCCTTTCCACTGCTGTGCAGTACTTTATTTTATGAGCACATAACAGATTATTATTGAACTGCTCTACAATGTGTTTTTAACTAGAAAAAAATATTGGTCCTTAATTTGTAACGTATAATATCATAGACCCTAGGATCACGGTACTAAATAGTTTTCGCAATAGATTTTTTTTTTTCGCAATAGATTTTTAAGGATCCAAAAAAATCTGTGTGACAAACAAGCAGAGGCACTTTTAAATACTTGAGGCAGAATTAAATTAGCAGATAAACTATTAGTAAAGTTATCAAACTTCACCTTTCCTATGCTAAATGGATTTGAAAAAGTCAGCAGGACACCAGTGACACATTATCTAGCCAGTACACAAAACTTGTACAGCCTTTGAGCATACTGAACAATCACAAATAAAATTCACCAAGTTTTTGTGTAAGGAAGAAAAAGTACTAGGCTTCCAGTTAAACACGGCAAATTAAAATAGAGTCAATCTACAAACCCCCAGAAAGAGAAAGAGAGAGAGAGAGAGAGAAAACGAGCGAGCACACGCGTGCGAGCAGAAGCTAATTCAACTTCGGGTGGGAAAGATCACAGGCTGACAGCGAAGTTTCTTTTTTTTTTTTTTTGGCATCACTGCTCTCTGGTGGTGGGAGTAGGAGGCCATGCCCCACTGCTGGAATTGAACCTCCGTCCCAGTGGGCCGCAGTCCCGCGCACAACCACTACGCCACTGGGGCTCAGCCCAATTTGTCATTCTGAACAGGAAAGTAAAAATTTGAGGTACTTAAAATGGCTCAACGTGTATTAGAACATTAAACTTTAGTATATTGTATTTTTTGGGGGGGGGCATCGCTGCTCTCTGGCGGTGGGAGTAGGAGGCCCAGCCCCACTGCTGGAATTGAACCTCTGTCCCAGTGGGCTGCAGTCCCGCGCACAACCACTATGCCACCGGGGCTCAGCCGCTAAGTTTCTTTTCATCTGTTCTTCCCTGGCTGTTTTAAAACTGATCAGAAAACTAAATCTTACATAAATCTGGGACATTTCAGGTGTTACTTAGATTCAAAGAAGTCTGATTCTCAATCCACCAGTGTTTAACTTCAAAGTTAAGTGTGCTTGT
The DNA here is from genome assembly GCA_004026705.1 of Nesogale talazaci. NCBI lineage: Eukaryota > Metazoa > Chordata > Mammalia > Afrosoricida > Tenrecidae > Nesogale > Nesogale talazaci. The sequence goes on along the minus strand of PVJH01013082.1, from coordinate 13,350 downwards.
CAAGGCAAAGAGAGAGAGAGAGAGAGAGAGAGAGAGGAGAACCACACCAGCTGAGCATCTGCTAACCATGAGGTCCTCACACTTAACCATATGGGACAACTCTCCTTCAAAACATACCTGTACGTCACAGTCAGGTCGAAGGTTAAGTTCTTCACAGCATTCCCTGGATATCCTTAAAAATATATAATCTTTTGTTTTTTCTTCAATAGTAGCTTCAAAGACCTTCTCTTTGGTTCCCTGGGTTTGCACTAACTTCTCTTTAGGGACTGGTAATAAATAAACAGCATTGACTTTGGTCATCACCAGTCGTCCAGCCAAAGTATCTTCAGAAAGTGTTTTCGTAAGCTTAAAGCGGCCAAAAAGCTGTCCATTCTGAGCATATTTTGCACCCCCGGAAACTCCAGTGAGCATGAAGCTTGCTAGAATCTGCAATTGCACTTTAAGGTTGAACCTAAACCAGTAAAGAAAAAAATTAATAAAATATTTCACATTAAAAAACCTAAGAACTAGACAAAAAAGACAAAATAAATCAACTGTAGGCATACCACAATTTAAATTCTCACAATCGCTTCATTTCACTGAGCTAAAGACTGTATAGACTAGATCTCTGTCGTGGACCCATGCTGGAAATAATGCTCCTCACTCCCCTTTCAGAAAATCGTCCCCCCACCCCCTAAGTTACTTAAGAATGGTAGCTTCATCACATTGAAGAATACACACAATCCCAAAATCCTGATCACTTAACGCTGTGACTTTTTTAAATAAAAGGAAATATGATTTCTTTAATATGAAAATTGGTTTTTATTACACTAAGCAATTAAGAGCTTAAACTCATCTGGAACCAGAAGGAAGTGTACTGCAAAGGGCCCTTTATGAAACTGATTGTTTTCCAAGAAATTCTCACCAAATGAGTCTAACCATGAAATTTCACTCGCAATTACGTTAATGAACAATATTCAGAATATAGTTTGTTCGTGGCTTCACAGAGATGGGTCCTACGTGGGAGTTAATGAGAAGCGAAGGCTAACTTATCAGGTGCTCCCTAAGCTTCCTTGTATTAATGTGGGTGTGAGAGAGAACATGCGTGCAAAAGGATTAAGTCACACAATCAAGAAACACAAAGGGAAGGAACGATGACTCTTCTGCCGGCTGCCATTCTGAAACAGTGGTTTAACAGGCAAGACCCGCAGACACAAAGTAACACGGACATTTTCTCCTTTCCTTTCAAAGGGTCTCAACTACCTGATTGAACAAAAACTCGTCTTAAAAACTGACACCTCCGTACATGAGAAAAGACTGCTTTTAAAGGACACCACTTAAACAAAGCCCACCCACAGTAGGGTCTAACAGTTGCTGGGCCTCCGTGGTCATCTTCACAAGCGGGCCTGCCTGCGAGCCCACTGACGCAGCCTCTGTGTTGACTCAGCTCCGCACAGGATTGCCTCGCTTCCCTGCCTTTTCATCTTGCCAAGAAGATCTCGTTTTTTTCAGGGACTGCTCTCTCCAGACAACACGGCCAAAGGACGTGAGATGAAGTCTTATCAAGCTTGTTTCTAAGAAGCATTCTGGCTGCATTTCTTCCAAATCAGACCTGTGTGTTCTTTTGGCAAAGCAGGGTGTATTCAATAACCTTCTCTGACCCCATAATTTAAATGCATTGATACTTCAGTCTTCCTTACACAATGTCGAACTTTCTTATACATATGAAGCAATTGCAAACACCAAGGCTTGAGTCACGTGGATGATGACAACAATGGCCAAAATGCTGCTCACTCCCTCGCCCAGACCCATGGCTCTCTCACTGTAGACTTTTAGAAGTGCAGCTACAAATAATATTTGGCTGTCCCAGAAGATTAACAAACTCTGAAGTTATGTTAACAAGCTCTCACGTGTACTGAAAATGCCTTTTCAAAATGGAGTAATTCAGAAACACATAGAATACAAAGTGTATCTTAAAGTATTATTTCTACTTGAAAAGAAAATTTCTCTTTCAATTGTTATGTGCCATATTTTGAAACCATTCTGAACACTAACATAATTTCTAATTGTCCGGGCAATAAAAAAATAGTAGCCATTCAATTTTCAACCAATAAAAAACAATACTTCTAACTAATAGGAACAGTGGCTCTCTCAACCATCACAACAGTTTCATTGCTTGCTTAAACTTTTTTTTTTCAAAGTTAAACAATGAATTTCACTTCATGTGATTTCTGACTATATTGAGTAGTGACCAACGTAGGTACTGAGCCCATCGCTCAGCTTTGTAGTACCTGAAATGAAAATCACTGAGGTCAAACCCATCTGGAGGATGAAGGGTTCATCTCCATACAAAATCTACCTCGGCGAGCTCCCGAGAGGCCAGGTCCAAGGGTTAGGCATGCCATTGCACAGTGCTATGGAGCCTGATCAAACCCAGTTTTTTTGGAAAATGTGTACTTTAGAATTACACAGATTTCACATCATGGTAGACATAATGTAGATCAACGTGTGGCTGACAAAAAGAGAATCAGAAAAGATCTAAATCTCAGAAGCACTTTCTAGAAAGTCAATGAAATGCAGGAGCTCCTTTACCATGTGCAGATAGCTCACCTGCAAATTTCCTGTGCTGTTAAAAAACAGTAATTATCTTCCTTCAAAAAAATCCCTGTATCTCATAACTAAATCCAACCTCAAGCCAACTAATATATTAAAATGCAAATGAACATTATGCTTGAAAGGTGTAGTAGGAAAAGTAACCTTTTCAATGAGGTATGAAACTTTGTCAAAAACTTTTGAAAAACAATTTTTTGGCATCACTGCCCTCTGATGGTAGGAGTAGGAGGCCCAGCCTTGCTGCTGGATTTGAACCTCCAACCCAGTGGGCCGCAGTTGCGCGCACAACCACTACGCCATCGGGAATCAGCCCGAAAAGTTTTACAAATTATGCCTGCTATAGACATGTTACAGGTGTCCTCTGAGGACTCAATCTAATTTTTAGCAAAACATTGTTTCTTTGTAAGTTTATCAATTCCTTATTACTAGTCACTACATCCTACAAGCCTACCAAGTCAGCTGGGGTAGTTTCCAGCCTTCACTCCAGGGTTACCTTTGGGAGTGAGGGTCACTGTACAATTTCTACTTCTCACCTACTAGTCCCATCAAGTAGCATATAGGAAATCAAAATAATTCTACTTATTAACACTTACTTTGTAATATACCCCTTCTTAAGTCAATAATCAAAATCTAATTTTCAAAACTGTGGAGAGAGAGGACACATGCTCCCAATAAGACTACATACTATCTCCCCTGTGTCTCCCATGGCCTTACACAATCCTTTCAGTGCCTGAGGGCACTTTTACATTAAGTGCTGCAAATGAGCTCTTTCCTTTACAGTCCTTGATAAGATTGCTGTTTCTTATCTTACTAGTAATACTGTGGTGACTGCAGGACATTTCAAAAGTAGAGAAAACTATACAACTGAACACAAAAACGAACTCTCATTCCACCAACCAAATCATTTTTGCTTCCATTTCTTCCAATATTAGACTTGTAAATAAACATGTGAGTATACAGGCATATGTGTGCATAAACAGACACAAAAACAGAACTGTAGTGATAAGGCTTTATAACTAGCACATTTTCCCCCTTAATATTATATCACAAGTACTTTTATTAAAAATCCTTCAAAAACATAATTATAATTGTTAAATGCTATTCGATCGTCTATGTTAAAAATTTACTTGGTGTTTACATTTTTCTGAAAGATATTTGTTCAGAAATGTTTATTTTCATCTCAGATTCCTTATCTCTAATTCCTTCTTCAAGATAAATCTCAAAAAAAAAAAAAAGAATACTAAACTATAAAGTTCATGAGTTCTACAGACCTGCACTTCAGACAAAACTCAACAAATAGAAATAGCCCCCCCAGAAATATTATACCCACTGAGTCTGTCACAAATGTTCTCTTCTTACTATCGTAGGGTTTTATGTTTAACTCATATATATTTTTAAAGAGATTCTATTGTTAATGAACCATAAACTTTGGGGTCTAATATTGTTGCTCCAAAAAAATATGGAATCATTTTAAACATTAATATTAAGTTAATATCTAAATTTCTAAGATGGCACTTTAAAAAATTAATTAATTAATTAAAAAAAGATGATACTAAAAAGTCATTTCCAAGATTCTAGTGACATTTGAAATTCCATTTTCATTCTAATATATATTTTTGATGTATAACTGAATCTTTTCCTAAGGGAAAGGAGAGTATGGTCACCTACATAATATGTACACGTGCTTATTACTAATGGGGATGATGTGCATGCTATAAGGCACAGTGCTTGTGACCCAACAGCTGATGGTGTCACTAGAACTATCTACAAACAATCACTGCAAATCTTTTTAGAGACCATCGATGTACCCTTATTTAAAGTCTCAGAAGTGAAAGATTACTTTATCTAATTTTGTACAATTTTTAACTACTTTAAATTAGATGCTTTCTAAAAGTCATATCTTAAGTTCATCTATACACAGAGTAACATGAGGCAGCTTCCAGTTTTGAGTTAGCCTTCTCTTTCCTAAATACATACTATCATGAGTGTTCAGTAAAAATCTATGAAAGAAAAACAAATCTATGAAAGGTAAGTAATTCTAAATCTATGAAAGATAATTCTTAGCTGACACCAAAGGGCTCAAATAAATGTTATTGTAAATATTAACCTGGAAAATAATGCTGACAACGTATGTACAAATGTGCTTAATACAACTGACGTTTGAATTGTTACAAGCGCTGTAAGACCCCTCAATGACATGCGGAAAAACAAACAAAAGATAAGCAATTAAAGTTCAGCACTGTTATGCCTAAAACATGGAATGCCATTAGCAAATAGAATAACTATTTCACTAACAGTCTAACACTTGAGTTTTCGTTTTCTAAGTTTTTCAGTATAATTGATATAAACTTGCTTCAAAAACGTGGTCTTAGCCTGTAGCACATGAATAAAATATAGCATAGTATAAGTGAAAGCATTTATGAACCACTATAAAGGCATTTTGTTATTATCAAACAATTTTTCCCAAGATCTACATTGTTTGTCTTCAAATACTTGTCAAAATGTATGGTCTCTGGTGGCTTAGTGGGCTACACATTGAGCAGCTTACTCAAAAAAAGGTCTCGGGTCCCAGGTCAGGAGAAAGATGGCGGTGCCTGCTGTCAGAGAGTGTCAAAGTCTCGGAAACCCACAAGGCGGTTCACTGTGTCCTACAGGGTCACTGGGAGTCAGAACCAGGCCCAGGGCAGGGAGTTCCGGTGTTTCATTCCTGCACCAACTATTCCCCGAGGGCTCACTGTGACCACCACTGACGGCCAGCAGGGAGGAAACAAGAGCGAGGACCGCCACAGAGTCACGTCCCAGCACCTAATAGATGCTGAGCACAATTCTGTAGAAACAGGGACTGGGTATGAAACACTAAGGACACCAAGATGAACAGGATACAGTTCTTACCTTCAAAAGTTCAGGCTTCATTTAAAGATAGAAAACAACTACTACATAAAAACCAGTTTGTTACGTGTGTTCCTTAAACACACAGCTTCCAAATGAAAATGGCCATCCAGAAGGGAGCTAAAAAAAAAAAAAAAAAAAGGCGGGGGGGGGGGGGGGGGGTAGGTTTTCCAAAGTAACTTACTTGCTGACTTCCTTGTACTGGGCTATCTCCTCAATATAAAGAAGGTCATGCAACCGTGACTGATAGTTGGTCTTAGTCAATGATTTGTCTAACACGGATTGGGTAAACAGCTGGTCAGCAGAGAGAGGAATTTGGTATCTGCTCAGAAGGCTCTTCTCCAAATCAGTAGTTTCGTGAGGTTCAAAATCTATGATGGTCTTAGAAGAAGAATCCCAACGCTTAGCGGTGGCTACTAGCTGCTGTCTTGCATGCATCAGGTATTCGAGATCTAAATGGACACAAAAACACATCTGTAAAGGAACATGGTAATTGCAATTCTCTGATGATACGGCACACATTCTGCTAAGAGAACTAAAAACAAAGTAACATCTAAAAAGTCACTAGACAAATCAGAAATATATTCTGAAATCTGGTTTTCAAAACAGTAGAACTCTAGGCCCTCCATAAATATGGGACCCTCAATATACATTTTTGAAGTTAATGCTTCAGTCAAAAGAAATCTAGACTGCAGAAAAGATGGAATAAATTTCTCCTTAGACAAATCCGATCAGATATTAATCCCTCCTACGACTCATAGTTACCTTGTCTCACTAGAGAAAGGGATGTCCAGGTGGGGTGGGGTACGTGGTAAAATCAGTATGAAACTACCTGATACTAACGTGCTACAAACAGAACTCCTTTCGAACACATTGCACATTCATGTAAATCACTATGAAGACCACATATATATGTCAAGGAATTTGGAAAGCAGTTAGGCTAAAATTAACACCTTATCATTTGTTTTCCCTTTTGACTCATTTTAAATTTGCGTCAGTTTTCAATATTGTCTGCTTTCTTTCAATTGAAGTTTTTCTGTTTCCCTCTGCTATTACTGTTGGGATTTATGGTTTGTGTTTTTCTGTATGAAACCCAGGAGAGGTAAATCCATAAAGATAGTATTAATGGTTTCTTGGACATATGGTGAGGGGATTGTGGAGATATGGGGCACTGACAACAATGGTACACAAAGAAACAATTGAATTGACATGGTGTGGTGTTGTCTTCTCAAAAACTTTGGTTGAAATTAAAAAAAAAAAATAAGCGATGCAATTATCTGCTCAAATACAACTTCAGAAAAATCCAGTCTAGTCTCAGTGAATTAGTCCTGCAAAGGACACCATGTTGAATGACAATTACCAGTTCAGATATAAGGGCTGAACCCACTAGAATGTAAACTGAGCACTGGACAGGCTCACTCTGTCCACAGTGTATGTCACTCTTCCACTAGGTCTAACACAGACACTGATCTAAACAGAACTGAAGGCCTAGGGAAAAGGAGTTGAAGAGAATGGCGCTTGACTCATTCGTTAGTCAAAAATTCCTGGTTTAATATTACAACATAAATTGGAAAAGTGGTTTGATAACTCAGTTGAAATTCTTGACTGAAAAATTTTTTAAAGGTTTAGCCAAAGATCAATTAAGTCTCCAAAAAACCAAAGATAAGTTCCCTTATACTAAGACATGTAATGAGAACATAAACATATCTTCCTTAGTGAACGTCTATTTAGAAATGTTATATTTGCATTACATAGTCAACCATCAAGAGAAATTTCTCAAGAAGACAAAATATTAAAACAAAAATATAGTGGTCCTAATTTCTGACCCTTGTTTCTTAGAGATAGCTTTGTTATCATAAAATGCAAATAACATAAATGTGATTATCATGATTATCAAGATATAAAGACGGACTGCTTATTAAGAACCTGCATGTCTAAAACCCTCTGGATGATATATTCTCAACTAGAAGTATTCAAAGTTTTGTTTGTTTGTTTTGTTTTTTTGGGGGGGGGGGGCATCACTGCTCTCCGGTGGTGGGAGTAGGAGGCCCAGCCCCACTGCTGGAATTGAACATCCGTCCCAGTGGGCCACAGTCCCGCGCACAACCACTACGCCACTGGGGCTCAGCCCGAAGTATTCAAAGTTTTAAGAAGTCACATGAACTACTGTTGTATTTGCTTTTCTCATTTTACTTATAGAGATGCAGCATTCAGACTCTGGTTTTAAAGAACTTTTAACAGTGTCTTTAAATGATTTCAAAGGGTAGTAGTAGCATAACAATTTCAAAGCCACGGTCATGTAATGTTAATTTTTATTCCTTTCTCCTCCCCATAGCTATAAGCACAGTGCAGGGGAGGAGGGTGAGTTAAGAAGCACAGAAGAAGGCTTTTGAGGAAAGAAAGGAAATCCCTGTGCACCAGCATCAAACTCTACACAGGACTGCTGTGTCCAAAATAAGCTGTGGTCAATGTCAGAGAATATAAGGATGTTCTGTAAAAATAATCCTCTTTCCCTACTGCTTCCAAATGAAGGTAACACATACCTCCAATCTTCTTCCTTGTAAGAAGCAATCTGTCATACCTGTTCAACTGCCCAACTAACATGGTGACATAATAGGTTACGTGTTGGACTGTTAACAGAAAGTTGGCAGTTCAAACCACCAGCTGCTTCGAGAGAGAAAGATGAGACTTACTGCTCCTATAAAGATTTACCAACCCAGAAACCACAGATGTTCTCCTCTGTCTTATCAGTCACTATGAGTTAGAGTCTTCTGCTCATGGCAATAGGCTTGTTTGTTTAACATACGGCACTTAAAGGTAGTTGGCACTGAAAAGTTCCCCTTTAAATAAGAGGAGGGAAGTGAAGAGCGACTGCACCTCTCGAAGAAACAGGCCAGACTACCTCATTATATCAGCACCTGTGGCGCCTGCAGACACCTGCTCCAGACAAAGAACCTAATCAGGACGGACTGAGCCAGCTCAGACTTAGCATGCACTGCTCTTCAACACACATTGCTAAAAGGATAACACTCTGGAAAGATGGAAACTGAGCAAGTTAGGATCAAAATTTATAAAACCAGTCAGGGAGAGTTTAACAGACTTATTGACTGAGTCCTTAAATGTCAAATCTCCAAGCCAACTTGCAAGCTGTAACGCTCCAAGCCAACTGTAAAGCTAGAGAACTTGCTAGCCTGTGGGTAGGCGGAAATTATAAAGACGAAGAGATTCAAAAGTAACGCTCAAGATAAACACATGAAGTTAATCTTTGGACGATAACACAGGAGGTGGGTTACCACTGTCAGAATGAGTCCTGCAGATTTGAACAACTAGTCTGATGAAGAGAAAATTTCCCAACTCCCTCCTTGCCTTTCTGACCGCTGAGAATCGTAGGCTGGATTTGCAGACACGGAGTTACTAGCCTCATGAAGAAAAAATACAAGGGGCTTGCTTCAGTTTGCAGTATGCAGCACAGCAAACTTGGAAAATACCTCCAACAGGATTCTGGAGTAGATACAAAGAAACTGAGGGAGGAAAAGACTGGGAGAGTACAAATATGTTCTCTATAGCCGGCACAGAAGCTGGCGCATAAAAGCAAGGCTATTAAATCGATAAGCTTTACAAGCCTTAACAACCTATACGAAGAACAAAATAAAATCCACAAGTAACCCTAAACTTCAGTACCACTTCAGCTATCCCCTTCAATAACCTTCCTTTAATCAGAACTGCTCATAGAAACAATATGAACACCTTTTGCTTTCTGGTGTTTTGTGTCGTTATTTTGCAGCTCGGCAAAGAGGCTAACAAGAGGTGTAAATGGGAGGCCATCATTCTTCCTTAAAGCTTCTAACTTGGGTATGCTTATCATTTATGGAAAATACAATTTCTTAAACTCTATTTCTCCTATGACTTTTATGCTCAAATTATAAATCGATATTGGAAATACATATATATCTATACATATGCCCTTAACTTACAAAAAACTCTGGGAGCAAAAAAAAAAACCCTCTGAGCGTTTAGGATCATATTTAAAATCTTACAAAGCTTTAACGCTAATGTTATCATACTCTGCTAGACTCAAAATAAAGAATATGTAAAACATCAAAATTTAGGTGCAAGCAGAAAAAATTAATTTTCAACACCCAGCTTCCATATCGTAAAAAAGGAATTATAAAAGAATTGTTTTGACTGATCTTTGTCACCTATTTTTGAGAGACATAGCTTTCATCTAAAAAAATAAAACTTTTTTTCAAATACATATGAGTGTCTTCTGAACCTGAATCTCACCAATGAGGGGAAAACCCAGAAAGAACAATGCAGTTAAGATGACACAGATTTCCCAGTTTTCAGAACTGCCACGGAACCAGAGTAGACAAATTCATTCACAGTCTAGAAACAGAAAAGGTTGGATGTTTTCATCATGCTTTTTTTGGGTTTTTTTGTTTGTTTTGTCTTTGGGCATCACTGCCCTGGTGGTGAGAGTAGGAGGCCCAGCCTTGCTCCTGGAGAGCTGCTGCTGGATTTGAACCTCCAACCCAGTGGGCCGCAGTCCCGCGCACAACCACTTCGCCACCGGGACTCAGCCCCATCATGCTTTTTTTTGTTTGTTTGTTTGTTCTTTTTTTTTTGGGGGGGGGGCATCACTGCTCTCCGGTGGTGGGAGTAGGAGGCCCAGCCCCACTGCTGGAATTGAACCTCCGGCCCAGTGGGCTGCAGTCCCGTGCACAACCACTACGCCACCGGGACTCAGCCCCATTGTGCTTTTTTAAAAGCTGAAATGGATTTTTTTTGTTTGTTTGATTTCCCTCCTCACTTCAAGTTTGAATTAATGGAAGCAGACCTTTAAAAGTTCAATATTTAACATATGGAAGACCTACTACAAAAAACTGATCTGAAGTTTCACGCGAAGTAATACACAACCAAACTAAGTAAGACCCCATAATCGGAGCAGCTTGGCCAAAGACTTTACTAAGATCCAAGAGCTTTACCAAGAAGCCCTATGAACTGTCTCCGGAGGGAAAGAACCAACCTGCAGCAAATTCTATCAATTGTACATGGGATACTTTTCTATGAAACATGTATTCATGTCTCGGAACCCAAGTTAGGAAACACTCAATCGAAAGTCAAGCATGGCCTAATCTTGCAACCGTCGAAATGAACTCTGTTAACAGCACCAATTTAAAGTCAAACACTTGCCTATGTAGCAAACAGCCAATCAAGTGGATAAGCTGAAAACCACAGCTCCCATTCAAATTCAGCTTCACACCATCACTCGACTTCCTTAGGACTGCAACTACTGAATTATATGGCTGTCATTTGTAATAGTATCAACATTGCATAGAAACATGCTGGAGACCAACCCGAATTCAATTCAATTGTACCTGTGACAAGGCTGGTTTCTAAATTTAAGGCCAAGGAAGACAGCAAGGAAAGGCTTTGGTTAGCTGAGGCTGGAGGTAAAATGTACTAGGCTGTCACACTGTCACCAATTAAACGGAGTATATATCTTGCTCTCAGTGTCACTGAAATGTTGCTCACACAAATATTACACAAAAAGATACAAAGTAGAGAACACTGGCATTTTGCATTTTGATTGCTGAAGAATGTTACATGACAGTGTGATTTCATATAAAATCTTTTGCCTTAAAACTTATTGCTGACAAAAATTTTGCTGTAATAATCAAAAACACAGCATCAGAACAAGTACTAGTGTTTACATCCGACTTTTACTTCTCTAAAATTCTATTAAAACTGTATACAACAATATTGAAACAAATGTAGTCACAATAAAAACAGCTAAGATAACAATGAGCTATTAAATGCCATCAATTTTAAGAGGGTAAAAAAATGATCAAAGGAAAAATTAAAAATTTGCCCCAAAAGTCAGCTAATATAAGTAATAACACAAAGTCTGCCAAAGACCAGTTTGCCTAATCCTAGATTTAATTTTTTTTCTTTTTATAATGTTGAAAAGTTATCAGAAAACGTATTTTGTCAGTAGTGTGGTCTGAGGTGCCAGCTCCAATCCCAACTACGTGGACAGCCCCGCCCCCTGAAGAATTTATTGCAAAGGACAGCACTGAAACTGCAGGGCAGGGAGAGGGACATGTCTGAGGAGAGCACATGGGAACAACTGAAGGGGGAGAAAGGAAGCACACCCTGGACCAACCACCAAGTCTTGAGAACAGCATCCCTGCTCAGAGCAGTCAATGCACAGGGAGGACCATATGCCGGTCCCACTACGAGACAAGACATCCCTCGCTGACACCTAACCCCACAGGGAACAACACTGAAGACACAGTGTGGAAATTGCGCCTGATCTGACTCCACCACACCAGGCAAAACACTAAAGATGTGTAACAGAACAGCAAGGGGAGGAGAGCAACTAAGTCCCCAAGGAGTAACAAAATAGACTTTGCAGCCCATCAGCCTCGACTGGAAAACACTCCTAAAGGTCAACAAATAGACCTTGAACTATTTACAGACTTTTCTTTTTTTGTGTCATTGGTTTGTTGTTTTTATTTTCTTTCGTTGCTTTGTTTTGCTCTGTTTTGTTTTTTGTGCATATTATTATCTCTGCTACTCTATCTAGATAAGATGGGGGAGGGGGATAAAAAACCTGGAGGAGAAAACAAGAGGACCGATGGTTCCAGGAGGGATATGAGACAAGAGGGGGGGGGGGGGGGGTGTTTGAGGAAGGAAGTGGTGTTAACAAACTCAGGGACAATGGAAAAACAAGTGGGCAAGGGAACAACAAGTGATCCAAAATCGATGGGGTGGTGGTGGTGTGTGTAACAGACCTGGTAGGGCTTGATCAAGAGCATTACAACTGAAAGGAATTACTGAAACCCAAATGAAGGCTGAGCATGACAGTGGGACAAGAGGAAAGTAAAAGGAAACAGTGAAAAGAACTAGGAGGCAAAGGGAATTTACAGAGGTCTAAATACAGTCATGTACATATGTAAATATATAAATGATGGGGAAATAGATCTATGTGCATATATTTATAGGTTTTGTAATAAGGTATCAGGCATCAAAGAACAAAAAAATCCTATCATTGTAAATGAGAGGGGTTGCAGAGTGGGGACCCAAAGCCCATCTGTGGGAAACTGGACATCCCCTTACAGAATGTTGAGGGGAGGAGACAAGCCAATCAGAGTGCAGTGTAGCAACGATGAAACATACAACTTTCCTCCAGTTCTTCAATGCTTCCTCTCCACTCGACCCCATCTTGATCCCAAATCTACCTTACAAATCTGGATAAACCAGAGAGTGTACACTGGTACAGATAAGAACTAGAAACACAGGGAAAACAGGGCAGATGAACCCTTCAGGACCAGTGGGGAGAATGGCAATCCTGGGAGGGTGGGGGGAAGTATGGGTAGAGAGCAGTAATTGATTACAAGGATCTACATATAATCCCCTCCATGGGGGATGGAAAACAGAAAAGTGGGTAAGGCTGAATGCCAGGCAGTGCAAGAAACGATAAAATAATAATAATTTATAAATTATCAAGGGTTCATGGGGGGATAAAGAGCCGATACCAAGGGCTCAAATAGAAAGCAAATATTTTTGGCTGAGCCCCGGTGGTGCAGTGGTTGTGCGCGGGACTGCGGCCCACTGGGACGGAGGTTCAATTCCAGCAGTGGGGCTGGGCCTCCTACTCCCACCACCGGAGAGCAGTGATGCCCCCCCACCAAAAAAAAAAAAAAAAAAAAAGATGTTTTCTGTTGCCGTATTTATCAGGACAAAACTTACCAATACATTAGACAAACACAAAATAACAATAATAATTTATAAATTATCAAGGGTTTGTGACTAAGAGGGCAGGGGAAGAAGGGGAAACAATGAGGAGCTGATACCAAGGGCTGA
>PVJH01013081.1:36518-61999 GCA_004026705.1 Nesogale talazaci | reverse complement strand
GCTGGCAGAACTTGTGTGTGTGTGTGTGTGTGTGTGTGTGTGTGTGTGTGCAGCCGGCAGAGCTTTAGAGCGGTCTCCCTGGGGGCCTATCTACCATCAAACCCCTGTTAGGAGGGACTCCGACACTTGTCTGAAATCCCCGGGGTATCTTTCAGGATGGGGGAGCCTCCAGCTCCCACAGGACAGCTGCTGCTGCCCGCTGGTCAGGCCAGACCCTTCGGTTGCAGCTGCAGAGTCTGCCGTCATCCGCACCCCGGCTGTCCTCTGTGGAAGGAGGCTGAAGGGCCATCCCCCAGAGCCACCACCCACATCCACAGCCGCAGGGCCCCGAGAAGGGGCAGAAGGAACCCCGTGCCAGCCGGTCCCTCTGCTCGTTCTGCTTTAGGCAGTGGCCAGCCACCCGTCTGGCCTGTGACCGAGCTGCCGGGATGCATGGCCTCGGGTCACACCGGGGTCTTGGGCACATTCTGTGTGGAATGTGGTCGGGGTGCCTGAGTGGAACCCAAGTCTCTGGTCCCAGCCTGCATGGCAGACGGCGTCGAAGCATAGCCACAAGTCCAGCGTCTACGAGCAGACGGGAGGTTCACACAGTGCCTGCAGCAGACCCAGAGCTCGGGACCAGTGTCCTTGTTCTTGGTGTCCGACTCACAGTGGCCTGTGCTTGCCGCCTGGTCCCGTTTGAGCCCCCTGTGGCAGCCGAGCTCCTGGAGCGTCCTCTGCTCGCTGGCCTCCTTCAGGGACTGCTCTTTCCCGGTGACATGGCCAGTGTCCGTGAGACATCCCGCCAGCCCCACTTCTAAGGACCGTTGCGGCTGGCCTGCTTCCCAGACAGATGTGTTCGTCCTTCTGACACTCAGACCTACTGGGCGCCAGTGGGCTGTCGGGATCCTCCCTCATCCTGGGTCCCCTTGCCCAGGCCTGCGAGGCGGGTAGCAGTCTACGTCCCCACTTCTTAGAGATGGGGAGGCTGGTCCCCAACCCGTCACACGGGGCCAGGAAGGAAGGGTCTGGCCCTGCCCGCCGTGCCTCACCGACTCAGCAGAGAAACAGCCACCAGTTCCTCGTCCCTGGGCACAAGCTCCACACATGCACCCCAGAGTGAGGTCGTGTGTGGGTGGCCTTCGTGTGCCACATGGTGTTGGGGGAAGAGGTACCCCCCATGTCAAAACTGAGGCCCAAACTCCAGCCGGGGAGATTTGAAGCGACCTGGCCCGGCTGGGGTTTGGGGCTGCGCGTCTGGCTTTTTCGGCCTCAATGCTGTGTTCTTGCCACCACTTCAAGCTCTTCTCCCCAAGTCTCTCGGGAAATGTGGACGTCTACGAAGGGGTTCTGTAGAACTGGGCCATTTCCCATCTAAGCATGTTGGTCTGGCTGCAACAGGCTCTCAGAATAATGTACAATGGCTTGGCTTGGTCTCTGTCTGCGTGATAGATACCGTCTCTGTGAGGGAAGAACTTGATTGAAGTCTGTTTGCTCTGAGACCAGGAGCTGGGTGCCTGCCTGCCTTGGAAGTGTAGCAATCACCCTCCCAAAGCCCCCTCCCCAATAGCCCAGACACCCTCTCCATCACCTAAACTGCCCCCACCCCAAATCCACATAAAAAACGACCAGCTGCCAGAAGAGGAAACAAATGGGCTAGCTGGGCCTGGCCTTCCCTCCCTTCCCCAGGAGGGACAGTGGGGTCATCTCCAGCCGCAGCAGACTGGAAAACCACTCAGTCACAAGTGGAGGAGGCCCTGGGGCACACAGGACAATGGGGAAACAGGTTGCCTCCTGACTAGAGGGTGTCTGACAGGCAGAACTGAGTCAGTGCATCTGGGGCTTCAGGGTCAACCCCAAGGACTGGTGGTGCAGGTGACCAGCCTCAACCCCCCCAGGGTGGCAAGCAAGCCTTCAGGGTGGTTTCTGGGAGAAGTGCCGCCCCCGCAGCCCTCTGCCGCAGGGCCTCTTGGGAGCTCTGTCTGTCCCTGGCTGAGCAGATGAAGACAGCGAACTGAGCTTTTTGCCAGTGAAGAGAAGTTAAAAAAAACAAAACATTCTCAACACTCTGCTCTCTAGTTGGGTCAGACTCATCGTGACCCTCTGGGACAGGGGAGGACCCCCCCTCTCCCCCCGCCCGTGCGTATCTGAGACTTAACTCTTCATGGGGAGTAGAAAGTCCTGCCTTGCTTCCTCGGAGCGGCTGGTGGTTTTGAACTGCTGACCTTGTGGGAACCCCACGTGCAACCACAAAGCCACCAGGGTTCTTCTTAGGCGGGCCGAGGGGCTGTCAGGTCCAGGCCGCTCCGCCCCGCGGTCCCCAGGATCGGAAGACGAGGGCCGAGGCAGGAGGGTGGGGACAGCCTGCGGGGCTCGCCGGGGCTGGGGTCCTACCTGATGCTGTCGGCCCCTGGGCCCGAGCATTGGCTCAAGTTTGTTTTCTTTTCCCCAGCATAGACATGCATTTTTTTTTTTTTTTTGATAAATTAGTCAAAGCTGCTCTGCCGCGCTGAAAGGCTGAAAGCACTTTTCAAGAACTGGCATCCACTCCGCGCTGTATGAATTCATTAATTAAGATGCTGGCCAACAGCCACCCCGCACATGCTGACATCCAGCCGCGTGAGGTAATGAGGTTCTAGTCTCCTGACCCCCGTCAAGTGGAGCGCAGCCAGGCACGGGGGGCTGCCGGGAGCAGCCACCTGCCCAGGGCGACCTGTCGCTTATGGCTGGCAGCAGGTGAGGCGCATTTAAGGGTCGGCGGCCCCTGACAGGCTTGGCGGGTGCCAAGCCTTTCTCCTGGCCCTGGCCAGCTGGCTCCCCAGCAGTGGCGTCCCCCCACCTGCCCCGCCGTGGCCCCTCAACTCGGCTCCGACGTCAAAGTCGAGGGGTCAACTGCCTCCTGCCCCCGGCCAGTTGGCAGACATTTACAGAAGGTCCACTGTGCCGTCTGTCCCTGCTCGGTGGCTCCCGGGCCTTGGACACAGACCATTCATCGTGAGTGTGTGCCGCTGCCCTAGCGGGCACAGACAGTCTAGTCCAGGGGTCCTCAAACTACGGCCCATGGGCCGCATATGGCCCGCCGAGGACATTTATCTGGCCCGAGGAGTGTTTTTACCGCCAGTGCCTGTCCTGCTTAGCAACTGACTCATTCCGGGCCTGCAGTTAATTTGTTGATATATATATATATATATATATATATATATTTTAAACTATAGTCCGGTCCTCCAAAGGTCTGAGGGACAGGGAACCGGCCCCCTATTGTAAGACCCCTGGTCTAGTCACTAGTGGGTGAAATCACTCAACGTGTCCACTCCCCTCTGCTCCCCTCAACCTGCCCACCCTCCCTCAGTCCTTGCCGACGGTGCCTGTGTGGGTGAGACAGGGTCCCAGGGACTGGACCTCATCACCGGGTTGCATTCGAGCTCATTCTGCCTGTTGGTCAGCTGGGCACCGATTCCCAAGCCATTTTCCAGCCTCCACTGCTGAGGCTGGAGACGCTTACGCTGGCCTCCTGGTGACCCAGCTCTGGTCAAGGCCAAGCTGGCAGACCCCTCGGCAGGCCTCTGCTTTCCTGAGAGAGGGGGGAGACAGTGTCCCGGTCTCGTCCCCCTCCTCCCTGCCTCAGCGTTGGCTGTGATGTCGGCAGCTGCCGCAGCCATCCTGGACCTCAGAGGGCACGGCTGAGGCTAGAAAAGCCTTGGATCCGCCTTGGGCATGTCAGCGAAGAGGCTGCCTATCTGTTAACTGTGGACAAACTGGCTGTCGAGGGACTGTGAGACACCAGGCTGCGTGGACCCGGCCACGGAAGAAAAGGGCAGTGACTAAGCAAGGGGTCATTACTGCGTGAGATTTTAAAGTGTCTGTAGGCCTCACATCTGACATCCGTAATCCTCCTGTCAGATTAGAAGGGGAGGGCCCCTTTTTTCGGCCAGATTCTTCCTGTCAGTTTAGGCGGAAAGAAAACCCGCCCTGTCTCCCATATGTGACTGTCAGTGCAGGACTGGTGACTTCTCTCTTGAACTGCACCCCCGGGCGACAAACGTGGTCTCTTCGTCGGTTTCATAGGTCAGCCAGGACAGGTGCGTCTGGTGCCTGTTGAGTGTGAGTGGCGTGCGGGGCGGGGTCACTCATTGGGCTGCTAACTAACTGCAAGGCCGGCAGCTGGACAAGGACGAGGCTTGCCGCTCCCAAACACCGTAATAGCCTGAGGGACACCCCCCCACCAGGGGCAGTGCCGCCCCGTCCTATAGGGTGGCCAGGAGCTGAGTGGACTCGATGCCAGTGGGTTTGGCTTGGGTTTGGGTTCAGGGCAAGAAAAGGCCCGATGAGTTTTCAGTGGTTTCCAGAGCTGCAGGTGGAGAAAGTGATGGGGCCATAATGGGTTACCGGTGGGGCTGCTAACTGCAGGATCAGCAGTTGAAAACCATCAGGCTCCCTGGGGGAGAAAGACGAGGCTCGCTATGCCTGAAAAGATGTATAATCTGGAAAACCTACTGGGGGGGGGGCCCTCCTGGAGGGTGGTGAGGAGTCTGCATGGTCTGGGTGGCTGGTGGCTGGTCAGGTTTGGAGAGGCTGGTTCTGTGGGCTCAAAGCGAGGGTAGCAGACTTACCTAAGAGTAAAGGGCAGGTACAGAGGGGTGGCAGGGAGGAGATGAGCCAGTTAAAGTACAGTGCATCTTTCCTCTAGTTCTCAAGTGCTTCCTCCCACCCACTATCATGCTCCCGGTTCTACCAGACAAGCCTGGCTAGAACAGGGGATGTACACTGGAGTCGGAAACATGGGGAATTTAAGATAGATGATCCCTCAGGACGAGAGATGGGAGTGGTGATACTGGGAGGGTGGCGGGATGGTGGAGTAGAAAGGGGGACCAATTTCAGGGATCGACATGTCACCTCCTCTCTGGGGCATGGCCAACAGGGAAGTGAGTGAAGAGACACATTGATCTGAAACAACAATTTGTAAATTATCAAAGGTTCATGAGTGGGGAAGGGAAATATGGGGAGGTGGCGCTGGGGGCCTCAGTGGAGGGAGGATGTTCTGAGAGTGATGACGGCAACAAGTGTACAAATGAGACCTGCATACAATTGATGTATGTATGGATCGTGAGGGGAGGTGTATGAGCACCCAATAAAATGATTCATTTTTTTAAAAAGGGGGGGAGGGGAAAAAGGAGCTTTTTTTTTTTTTTTTTTTTTTTTAAAACAAGGAGCTTATACCAAGGGCTCAAGTGGAAAATGTTTGGAAATGAATGTGGCAACATGTGTGCACATGCGCTCGATACAGATGATGTACTGAATGTCATAATAGCTGTAAGAGCCCCCAATAAAGTTATTTAAATTAAAAAAAAAACACAGTAGGGGCTTAAAGAAAAAAAGAGTAAAGGGCAGGTTCAGAGTGGTGTAGAAACCCACATTTTCGTGTGTGTGTGTGTGCACGCGCTACTGCTTGCCTGTAATCACATTATTCCCAATAAACTCTCAGGAGCTAAAACTCACAAACTCACAGCGGTGGTTTCAAATCAGCTGTAAGAAGGTGGCAAAGGCATTGGCTGGAGAGGCCTCAGGAGGAGCCATGAGTCGGGGAGGGGTCCCAAAGATGCCCGGGCTACTGGGGGGGACCCGGTCCATTGGGCAGGAGCCCGCCTGTGCCTCAGTCGCGTCCCCACAAGTGGAGACAGTCTGCAGGTGCCCGGGGGCCCCGCACTTGGCGGGGTTTTTTTATTGCGCTCGTCAGATTAACAAACAGTTTTGATTAAATCACCACTTCATTGGCGCTGAGCACCCGGCTTTTAATAAGAAAACCCTATCTGCCGCGACTGCGCTTCTGAGCAGACTGGGACCCGCTGGGGCGACGGAGAAGCAGGAGGTGCACGCGGCCCTTTCTACGGGGGGCGGGAGGGGGGGCAGAGCAGTGTCACTCTCAAGGCTCCATTCCCCCACGTGGCACACGCCGATGGGGGACGGGCTGTCTGCTGGCTACCGGCTACCGGCTGGGGGTTCCACCCTCTTTCAACCCAACTCTCACTGCCCTCGAGTGGATGCCGACTCACAGTGACCCTGGAGGGCACCGCCCCTGTGAGTTCCCCAGACTCCAGCTCTTTACGGGATTAGAAAGCCTTGTGTCTCTCTCTCAGAGACGCTGGGAGTGTCGAACGGCCAACCTTGCAGTTAGCAGCCCGACGAAGAACCACGACGCCACCAGGGGTCCCAGGCCAAAGAGGTGCCAGAGACCAGGATGGCCCATATCACCACCAGGACAGGGTAACACACGACGGGACGGGACTGGCACCCTGGTCAGGCACTAAGCATACAGACCCCTCCAGATGACGAGCGGACCAGCTGCTGTGCTGAGCCCAGTAGAACTGGACTCCAGAGGGTTTTTCAAGAGCTGATGTTTTTCATCTGAGGTTGATCTCCAGGCCTTTCTTCTGAGGCACCTCGGAGAGGTGTTGTGAGTTTAAGCGTCTGAGAGTTTCTTGAGAATAAGGTGCTTACAGGCAGCACCCCTGAACCTCCAGAGCGGCACCTCCAGTTTTGACCCTGTTTTTCAGTTAGCAGTCCCCAGAGACTCCTCCAAATGCAAAACTCTTTAAAACGTGTGTCAGCCACTTGAGAGACAGCTGGGATTTGCTGGGGGACCGCAGTCAGCGATTTGTCGCCTCCGATGACTTTTAAATCCTTTACATTAAGGATGAGAAGACTAAAGCCCAGGCTAGAGAGTTGGCTTAACCCTAGGGGATGGGGGTCCATGAGTGACACGCGATACTAATTAAGCACAGGATCCCCTGGGTGGCGCAGAGGGCTAAGTGGCTCGCTGCTGACGGAAAGGTTGGAGGCAGGACTCCACCTGGAGGTGCCTCGCAAGAAAGGCCTGGTGATCCACTGCCCCCAAAAACCCAGTCACGGAAAACTGTAAGGCCTGAGGGGATTGCTGTGAAGGTGACCCCGCCTGTGGATGGGGTTGTCGGAGGCAAAACTGGTGGTGGACTCTGCTAGCCTGCACCCGCGTCACAGATCGAGGTTCAAAGGGGGGCCAACACTCTCAGGAGGGCGGGTCTATTCAGAAGCACCGGCAGGTCCCATGGGAACTGGCTACTCACCAGAGGCCACAACCATGTATTGATGACTCACTCTGCCACATGCTAGCCACTTCACACCTATTCATTGAACCTCCACGGAGGATTGGGGTCTGCGAGGGAGACGCCAGTCCCTTTCTCCATGGTCATCCAGCTTTAGTCAGTTACTCAACTGCCACTCCACTCCCCCCCCCCCCTCAGTCAGGAGGGGTGGCCCACACATCTGAGTTCTGACCAAAGCCAAGTGTCACTACTGGCCCAGGCGGGTTCCGTCGCTCCTCCACTCTCTTTCCTGGCCCATGGACAGGTCTACATCGACGGGGTGCGCCCTGGTCTTGGGGTGGAAGTCAGTCACAAGAGGAAGGGGATCAGCCACCCCTGAGCTGGCACGCTGGACCAGGGGCCAGCCTGGGGGCCAGACCCGTGCCACGGCCGGCTTTGGCAAACAAGCTTTTGCTGGCATGTGGCTACACCCCCTCATGGGCAAGCGGCCTGTGGCCGCTCTGGGGCTACGATGGCCCGGGGCGATGCAACGGAACTCACAGAGCCCCCCAAGTCACTACTGGGCCCTTTACAACGGTTGCCGCCCCTGCTCCAGACTGCTTTGTTGGGAAGAAACAGCCTTCCTTGTTCTAGAAGGCATCAGATCTGCACATCTCTCTGCGACAGTACCTGCCGCCGAGCTGTCCTGGACCATCCCAAGCCCGATGGGACCAAGTCCTGCCATCCGTCTGGCTGTCTGTGTCCCCAGCTTCCAGGACAGATGAGTGGTGGCCGCTCCCGAGGCCCACCAAGCAGGAAGGGAACCGGAGACAACCCCTGGGAAAGCAAGAATTCCACCACGGAGCCCCCCGTGCCCCCAGACAGAACGAACAAACACAAGCAAGGTCACCCCTGGGAGTTCGGCTCAGGGTGACTCTCTGTGTTAGGCAGGAGAACTGCTCCACAAGGTGGCTGTACCTGTGACTTCAGGGACGATCCCCAGGCTCCTCTTCAAGGCCTGTAGGGGGCTGGGGTGTTTAAGCCCTCAAGCGTTTTGTTCCTTGGCAATTGCAAACCGCTTCACCCTTCAGGGACCTTCAGTCCCCTTACAGCATCTTCAACAGCAACCCGGCTTCCGGATCGACCTGCTCCCGGTGACCCTGGGTGGGCTGAGCGCTGTGCCCCATAGATTTCAATGTCTGTGACTTCCCAGGAAGCAGGGCGCCAGGTCTCTCTTCCTAGGCGCTTCTGAAGGGATTCAAGCCTCCAACCTTGGCTTGGCTGCCTAACCACATGCACCACACAGGGACTCTTAATCCTACCTTAAAGCCCCCTCCCAACCCAACCCACTGCCAGACAGAGTCACCGATAAAATCTCCTATTACGTAGTGCTCATCATCCAACTGCGAATTCTCTGCACTTCAAAGAAGACTCACTCTCCCATCAACCTTGTCTCCCACCACATATGCCAAGGTCTCTGAAGGACATCGATCGAACCACCTGCACACGGCCAGTACGTATGTGTGTGTGCTTGTTAGGGAAACACACCCAAGTTCTAGTGAGTGTCAGAGGGGGCACGATATTCAGCTCTATTTCTCATGAGCTCGACAAATGACTTACACACACTCTTCCATCTCACTCGCCTCAAGCATCCGCAGCAAGCTGCAAGAAGACAGTTACAGAAATAAACAAAAAGACAAGTGCTACTGGGGGAGGAGTGTGGGCCCACTCTGACTCCTAGCACATCCAAGTCACCGAGCAGAACTGCCCTGTAAGGCTGTCTTGGTTGTCATTCTACAGAAGCCCACAGCCAGGCTCCTGTCAGGGGGCAGTGAGCTGAGTTTGAACACACAAACCTTTGGCTGGCAGCCATGCAGCAAACCACATAACACCACCAGGGCCACTTTTACTGAGATGGGGTCCTTCTCCCCCTCGTAGTTCCTGGAAGTTGTCGAGAATGCAGTTTTACTTGGCTCTACACTCACGCCCCCTAAAAATGATGGCAGGAACTCCAATGGCATATGTGCTTTGGACAAATCTGCTGCAAAATGGCCTCGTTAGGGTGTTAACAGCAAGATGTGCCTAGCTCAAGCCATGGCCTTCTCAGTCGCCTCGTGTCCATCTGATAGCTGGACAATGACTGAGAAAGAAGGGCTGATGGCGTCGGTGAAGAATCTTGAATATACCATGGCCTACCAGAAGGAACACCCAATCTGTCTTGGAAGAAATACAGCCAGAATACTCCTTAGCAAAGACTCCCCCTTAGCCAGACTTCATGTCATATACTTCGGACACGTTATCAGGAAAGCCAAGCCCAGTGGTTCGCAACCTTCCTCCGGCCACCACCCTTGAATACAGTTCCTCATGGGGTGGTGACCCCCAACCATAAACTTATTTCTGATGCTGTTTCATCACTGTCACTTGGCTACAGTTATGAATCGGGCGGCCCCCGTGAAAGGGTCGTTCAACCCCCTCCCCCAAAGGGATCTTGACCCACAGGTGGAGAACCGCTGGCCTAGCCCCTGGAGAAGGGCATGGTCTTTGGTGGGGATTCGGCAGAACGGGGGCGCCTCGGTGAGATGGATGGACTCAGTGGCTTCAACCACAGGTTCAAGGCTAGCAGTCATTGTGACCATGGTGCAGGACCTTGTCCGTAGGAACAGCCTGGATGACCCTGGTGGCCTTACGGTTATATGTTGGGCTGCTAACTGTGGGGTTAGAAGTTTGAAACCAAGCAGCCCCTTGGGGGCTGTGTGTGGGACTGCCGCCCACCGGGACGGAGGTTCAGTTCCAGCAGTGGGGCTGGGCCTCCTACTCCCACCACCGGAGAGCAGTGATTGCCCCCCCCCCACCAAAAAAGAGTTATGACAGTGTTGGAACCCCACAGAGGCAGTTTTACCCTGCCCTAGAGCAAGGGGTCCTCAAACTACAGCCTGCGGGCCACATGTGGCCCTCCGAGGACATTGATCCGGCCCGCCGGGTGTTTTTGCCGCTGCTGCCTGTCCTGCTTAGCAGCTGACTCATCCCAGGCCTGCAGTGAATTTGTTCAGCTGCCCTCCAACAGTCTGAGGGACAGTGAACTGGCCCCCTGTGTAAAAAGTTTAAGGACCCCTGCCCTAGAGGGTCCCCGTGAGTCAGAACTCACAGGAAGGTGGTGAATTTGGAGTTTGGGATTTAACAAGGACAATCTCTTACATGTTCTCTGAGTGCACTCTAAGAGACCCGGCGTAACAGAGGGGGTACACGGTGGGCTGCCAGGCAGACTGTCTACCTCGGATTCTGAGCTCTCCCAGCTCCACTGACTGCATCCCAAACTCCACCGGGACCTGGGTTTCCTCCTCTGTAGAAATGGATATTCTTGTCACTGCACTGCATAGACGTACACATCAGGATTAACTACGAATGCAATGAAAACAATCACCTTTCCAGAATTCTGTACAAATCCCAAAAGGTTCCCAAGGTGATGAGCCAGCGGCGTGTTTCCATCCCCGAGAGGAAGGGCCTCCCGGTGGTGGCTGGTCACCTGTGAGTTGTTCCCAAGGCATGGAGACCCCAGAGTGCCAGGCCGAACTGCCCCACAGGGTTCTCCAGAATGGGGGACCTTTCAAAAGCAGACCCTGATGTGAGTTTGAAGCGCTACAATGTATCAACAAGCACGAACTCTTTGATCTTTGGGTCCCTACCCTTTTGGGGTCCCCTGCCCTGAGCCGGTCCCTTTCCACACTCTTCATTTGCATGTACCCCGTGAGATCGCACCCCACCTCCACCCCCCGCGGAACTCCCTCACTTCGGTGTCTCCATCACCTCTAGGTGGCTCCCTCGTGGGGGCTCCCGTTCACCCCCACGTCTCACCTCTGGGTACCCCTCTCTCACCCTAGGCTGCCTGCTCCCGACCCCGCCGCGCCCTCACTTCCTTCCCCTGGCCCTCCGCAGAAAGATGAAGACAAGGAAGGGTCTGCTTCAAACCCCGCGGGCCCCCTCACCTCCAGAGCGACGCCCAGACTCTCCCGCTTCTTTCTAGTCATCTTACTCGCCGGAATCGCCCGTCATCACTGGCCCCGCCCACCGCCCGCAGCGCGCAGGCGCAGCCTGTCGTGCTCCTCCCTCATTGGCTGGCGGGCGCCCGGCAGCCATCTTTCTGAGGGGCACGGCGAGACGGCGGCGGCCATGTTTGTGAGGGGCAGCTTCGTTTTCCGCCCCAAGGGTCAGGAAGGAGGCTGCTGGGTTGGCCCGCGACGAACAAAGGCACCCTACGAGATGGAGCTGTTCCTTTGCGTCACAACTCAAGGTCACTCTATGTCACCGACGGCCTTTCCTTCACCCCATCTTGGCCTTCTGCGCCCTTTCACCTTTTCGGATTCGGCCACGCCCAGTTTGAGTCCAAAGGGAGCATGAGACCTGGACCCACATGTGATCGCAAGAGACCAGTCCCTGCAGAGGGACATCCTAAGATGCACTGGCACGGTGGTGGCCGCGATGGGCTCAGACATACCCAATTTAAAGGGACCCGACGTCCCGCTTTGGGCGGGCCAGTCCCGATTTTAAAGAGCTTTTCCCGCGGTGTTTTAAAAAAAGTCCCGCTTTTTTTTTTTTTTTTGAAAGAATGCACGACAAGCTAGGGAATGGAGGAGAAGGGGTAGGGAATATACCCCCTCTGCCCCACCCCCAGCCCCCGCCTGTCAATGTGTCCCCCTTTACCAATGTTAAACTCTGGTCACTGTACCATTGGGGCCACAAGGCAATGCTTCATCCTGCCCTACAGAGATCAGGGGACCATGAGCCTGACTTGGACCAATGCTACCGAACTGCAGCCCCCAATTTAAAACTGCAGCCCCTCCTATAGATCCAATCCCTTGCTCCTTAGAAAGTCTTGGGTCAACCCCTTTGGGGCTTGATAATGGCCTTCTTGCGGTATCCTCGGTGTCCTCTTTTCTGACTTCCCTTCTGCTATTGTAAAAGCACACAGGCAACCAACTTCCCGTAGATGAAAAGCCACGTCCTTCACACTACCTCTCGCAACAGTCTGCGGGCACACCCCCCTGGACCTAGCCTCACACAGCGTGCTTTATCCGGTGTCAAGCCTTCCGCAGGAAACACTACTCACCTGTGGCCTTGGGTTTGTTTTGACTGTCACCTTAGAGCAAAAAATGTTTTACACCGTGGACCAGTTAGCCATATAGCCAAGGTTTCATGATGAATGCCCTTAGCACCCGCGATGCACTTTGATAGTTTCTGTTCTAACCTATTTCATAAAAACAAAAACAAAAACCAAACAGGGGGCAGGAGACCTCTTAATGTCAATGGATAAAAGGCATTGCTGTGGAGTCGATTCAGACTCATGGGGACCCCATGTCAGAGGAGAGCTGCCCTGTACACAGAGGTTCCAAAGCTCTTATGTTGACGGAAACAAACTGCCACATCTCCCCCCTCCCCCTGCATGACGGGTGTGTCCACCCTCCAGCCACAGCTGTTTCGGCCCGCAGCTTGGCGCTTCACCACGGGCGCCACCAGGGCTCCTTCATGAAGGAATCGTGACGACAACTTGAAAAATGCTGTCACAAGCATTTCTGAAATCAAAGAGGGGATGGCCGCCTGTGCCAGCTAGTGAATGCGCCCTCTGTTGCTGTGGGCATTACTTTAGTGGATGTTGCCTCCAGAAAGGGAGCCTGGGTGGTGTGGTGGTTCCACGGTGGGCTGCTAACTTCCAGGCCAGCAGTTTGAAACCACCAGCCCCTCCGAGGGAGAAAATGGGGGCTTTCAACTCCCATAGAGAATGGCAGGCATGGAAGCTCCCAGGGTCCGTTTTACTTTGTCCTGGGAGGTCACCACGAGGCGGCGTGGGCTGGATGGCCCTGAGTTTCATTTTTTTTGGTTTGCCTGGAGGCAACCACGTCATGATCGGA
This sequence comes from Nesogale talazaci, assembly GCA_004026705.1. Classification (NCBI taxonomy): domain Eukaryota; kingdom Metazoa; phylum Chordata; class Mammalia; order Afrosoricida; family Tenrecidae; genus Nesogale; species Nesogale talazaci. The sequence goes on along the minus strand of PVJH01013081.1, from coordinate 49,059 downwards.
CGTCTTTGTGGGCATAACTCCGTTCTTTCGGACTCTTACTCTGGGACAAATTCGCCCAAGTGGAATTACTGGGTCAAAGAGTAGGAGGCCAGAATGGAAGCTCCTAATTGCCAGGCCTGCGCTCGCTCTCTCTCTCTCTCTCTCTCTCTCTCTCTCTCTCTCTCTCTCTCTCGGAACCTGTCTTTCTCTGGGCGAATCACAGCCCCAACCTAATGTGTGTTTTTATGGGTGGTGGTGGTGGGGACTGTTTTCAAATGTGCTCCCTCTCATTGGAGTCATTGGGTGATGACCCTGGAGGAATCCAGAGACGGTCTCAGCCCCATCCGAGGCCTGCGGAGGGAGGACAGGGAGTCGCCTGGGTCTGAGGAGGCAGCAGGCTGCTGAGCCCTCGCCGCATGCCGCCCGCAGCCCCGCACAGCCCCGGAGCAAGCTACACCTGCTTGCGAGGATGGCCGCTCGACCGTCAATCAGCGGTGCTGATTGTCGGAAAAGTCTTCACAGCCTGGCGCCGATTCCAGAAAAACCCTCATTCTGCGCTCCTCACTTGGCCCGGGCCCAGGCCCAGGCCCAGGCCCAGGGGAGGTGAGAAGGCTAGGAAACAGAGTGTTTTCTTGGGAGTGCCTCCTTCTGTTCGCTTGGCTCCGGGTGCTCCGCCCGCACGCAGGCCCCTTGCCTCTCTCCACTGCAAGTGCGCTGTCGGTCTCCTCCCCCACACAGCAACAGAAGCGGGCGCTGTCTAGTCGTCTCCAACGACGCAGCGCGGTGGGCTCTGTAGGGGGTGGGAACCCCTGGGATGCAGGTCTCCAGGTCTTTCTTCGGAGGGGCTTCTGAGCAGGTTCACATGACCAAACCCTGGCTGCTAACGGCAAGATCAGCGGTTCAAAACCGGCAGCGGCTCTGCGGGAGAAAGAAGAGGCTTTCTGTTCCAGTCAAGAGTTGCAGTTGTGGAACCCCTCTGGGGAAGTTCTGCCTGGTCCTATCAGTCGGTATCGACTTGACTGCGGTGTGTTTGGTTCCATGTCCATCTGGATTCCCCCCCCTCCACCCCCACCCAGCTCTCCCACTGGGCAGTGGTGTGATTTGGAGCAGAACCCTCGGCCCCAGGAGGCGTCTGTTTGCAGGTGGGTAGAATCCGCTCCCCGTGAGGTCTCGGAGGGAAGGTCATGGTGAGATCGCACATATGGCTGGTAAGTGACGAGGAGAGACGTGCATTTCAGGGTCTCACTCAGCCCCTAGGCCCCTCATGTTCCTGGCAGCTGCTCTGCTCATGGCCTCTGCGGCTTGGATGTCTCCTTACAACTGGGGGCTGCATCCCGTGTCTCTCCCTTCTGTCCGGGGAGGGTGGATCATGGCCAGGGCAGCCCCACCCTCACAGGCCTCTTTCCATAGGTGCGATACCCCCTCTCTCCTCTCTACCTATCTTTCTATCTTAGACCTCTGCTGGGCCCAGCATGGTGGGTGACCCCCTTGGGAACGGGGAGACAGGACACACCCAAGGTATTCCTGCGCCCCTGGCACATACAGCGATTGGCTTAGATTTCCCCCACGGAGGGCTGTCTGCCGAGCCTTACACAGAGTCGCTGGGCTTCCTGCTGGAACTTCTGCCCACGAGCAGATGGCCTCCTGCGGGCCGGCTGTCTGTCTCTGTCTGTGTTTCTCAGCGAGCCTCGAGGCTGAGCTGTTAGTTGGCAGATTGAGCGCTCCGTGCTTCGGGACAGTCACACATCGACGTCTTGCCTGGCCGCTGCTCACCGTGCGGTCGGTCATGCTGCCCATGACTCTCCACGTTCCCATCTGCAGAATGGGCACAGTAGTGGGCGGCAGCATCCCCATGGCGTCTGCAGTTGCCAAGCCACAAGATGCTGGTTTGCTGGTCTTGTCCTCTGAGAGCGACTCCCTCAGCTGTGAGGTGGACACGTGAAATAGGCACTAACAAAAATATCTTCGGTCTAGTTAGAAGACACACTGGCAACATGAACTAGCAAATGTCAGGCACCATCGAATTAAGTGCCAGCGGCCTGATGCATGTTGTGGATGCATTAAGAGTATTGGGGGTGGCCTTGGGGAGGCTGTGGGGGGGGGTGGAGAGAGCCTGGGGGGGGGGGATGACGACGACTGAGACAAAAGGCTCGAGCAGGGGTCCTCAACTGTCCGCATGCTATAGCCCTTTCAGACAGTTCCTCATGTGGTGGTGACTTCCCCAACCATCAAATCGTTTGCGTTGCTCCTTCATCGCTGTCATTTTGCTGCTGTGATGAATCGGGCAACCTCTGTGAAAGGGTCGTTAGACATCCCCCGCCCCCTCAACCAGGGATCGCGACCCACAGGTTGAGAAGTGCTGGGCTCCAGGGAGTGTCCCCGGGTGGCCCTGGCTGAAAGGTTAGCCGTTCAAACCCACTCCTGGGCTCGACGAGGTCCCTCGGAAAGACTGCGGCCCTGAAAGCGCTCCGGTGCTGGCCTGCACTGCCCACACGGGCCCGATGTGAGTTGCCATCTGCTCGGTGAGAGGCGGCCACAAGAACATGGGCCTGATTCCACAAGGATCCACCAGAGTGTCTACGTGAGCGGGGAGAGGGGTCCAGAGCAGAGCCCTGCTCCGTTAGCTGGCCCCGCCCACGCTGGAGGGGCCCCGGTGGTGGCACAGTGGGTGACCACTCAGCTGCTCACTGAACCTCAATGGGAGATCACCAAGAGGCAGTGATCTACGCCAGTCAGTGTGTGCAGCCTACGAACCCCTAGGCCTCGTACTGGGTCACATTGAGGGACAGAGTCAAAGAAGAAGGTCCACCATGAGAGGGAGGGGCGCAGTGGCCACCCCCACGGGCTGGGGCATCGGAACAATCAGGAGAACGGTGCGGGACGAGGCAGGGTTTCATGCTGGTGCACATAGGGTCCCTCTGAGTCGTCCGACCAGATGGCGTCCAATACCGACAGGAACGGGATGGGGCCCTTCCGCTCTGCGTTCTGTAGGCTTGCTCAAAAGCCAGCCCTCAGCAAAGCCACACACCCCAGCCTGGAGCTCTCCAACGTCACATGAAGGCCACTGAGTTTGATCAAGTGAGTCACTTTCGAGTTGGCCCAGTGTATGTGTGTCAGCGTCGAGCTGGGCCCCGTTGGGTTTTCCATGGCCAGACCCTTCGGCGGCAGCATCGCTACGTGGACTTGAACCTGTCACCGTTTGTTACTAGGAAGACACGTCAGCCCTTGTTCTACACCAGCACTCTGTGGGCCATGCTGCCAAACTCACCGCCATGGACTTTTCCCACTCAGCAACCCAGTAGGATAGGCTAGAACAGTCCTTGTGGGTTTCTCAGACGGTAACCTTTTTTTTTTTTTTGGCATCACTCTCCTCCGGTGGGAGTGGGAGGCCCAGTCTTGCTCCTGGAGAGCTGCTGCTGGATTTGAACTGTCAACCCAGTGGGCTGCAGTCCCGCACTCAACCACTACACCACTGGGGCTCAGCCCCTATATATATATTTTTATAAATCATTTTATTGGGGGCTCATACAGCTCCTATCACGATCAATACATACGTCAGTTGTATGCAGACCACATGTGCACACCTGTTGCCATCATCATGCTCCCGAAACATGCTCCCTCCACTTAGGCACCCAAGACCAACTCCCCATATTTCCCTTCCCTCCCCCTGCCCCTCCCCCATGAACCCTTAATAATTTACCAATTGTTACTACTTTTTCATATCGTACTCTGTCCGATAGGTCCCTTCACACACTTTCCCACTGTCTGTACTCCAGAGAGGCCATATGGAGATCCCTGCAATTGGTTCCCCGCTTCCACTCCACCCTCAGAGAAAGAATATATTAAGAAAACATCTCAACCCAGCCCAGATCTAATCCATGAGTTTGATACTAGCCCATAGGTTCAATGCCAGATTGCAGATTCCTCTTCAGACTCACGAAACACATCAGCATGCTGGAAGATCGCAGGCCAGTGGGTTAAAGAAGTCTTGTGGCTCCAGTGGTGGTGGAAGCATCTCAGTGCTGGTGTGGGTCTCCTCGTGGCTCCTCCAGCTCCAGGCCTCCATGTGGTATGTCAACAGGAAATGTCTACCAGGGGGAGTGTTTGTGTCCCGCCTCCATCTCCTCCGTGCCTCCAAGTGAGGGCATCAATCTGTGACCTGATTGACAGGCTAACCTCCACCCCTTCACTCTTAACAGTCTCAAGTTGACACCAGATTATGTAACTGCCACTGTGGGTTTCCGAGACTACGACTCTGTGCGGTAACGAAAAACCTCGTCTTTCTCCCTTGGAGCAGTTCGTGGTTTCAAACTGTTGAACGTGGTGGAGAGTGGCCCGTGATGCCCCCAGGCCTCCTTCCAGGATGCCACAGCGCTGCTTTATTTTCCCGGACATTCTTGGGTCGTGGCCCTTCACGGTGCTTCCTCCTGTGCTTGGCTGACTGCTGTGGCCATTCCCCGCCCCGGTTCCTGGCCACAGCCCTGGGGGAGTCGTTGCCGAGCAGGGCGGGGGAGAGGGGCATCACTCACTGTCAGAAGCATTTCAGGCAGGAAATGAAGAATTTCGTAGGTGGTTAAAAATACAGCGGAGGCTGATTTATGTTTGAATTTTGTTCCAGGACAGCAGATTATAGCCCAAGTTCTGAGGCAAAGGCAGCAGGCTCTTTATGGCCTGCTTGGACCGGTTTTATGTCTTAGCCATTTTTATATGTTTCAGCTAAGCCAAGACACTTCAACTGTTTTTTGGCCCCATACTTCACAGGGGGAGGAGGAACAAAACCAACCCCCCCACAACAGACCCCCCCCCCCCCCTCGCTCCTTGTTCCTTGCCCCCAATTTAGCCCCATGAGGAAAACAGAGTAGACAGAAAAGAATGTCTTGGCCTTTTATTCCATCGGCATCTAGTTTTCTATGGAATTGATAAATAGACAATCCACACGAGGCCCTGAAATCGAGGTAAGAAAGCGTCGTTATTGTGAAAACGCCTTGGTGGCGCAGTGGTGAGGCAGTCGGCTGCCAGCAGGAAAGGTTGGCAGTTCAAACCCACTGGGATAAGGCAGGGTTGTGCCAACATGGCCAATGAACACATGCGAGATCAATTGAAGGGCAGAGATCTAAATGGCTTGGCAGGTCTTTCCCCTCTCTCTCTTCCTCTTGGATCTTCAGACCAGCCAGCTGCCTTGTTCATCCTGTGCCTCAATCTCCAGGTCACATTACCCTTGGGACACCTAATCCGTGGGCTGTGTAGCTGTGAGTTGAGGTTCCTTCAAGCCCTGCTTCACCACGCTCCTGGAATATACATCTCTTGGACTAGGGACTGTCGGACCCTGTCATCTGGCTGACTGTTGGTTGACCTGGCTTGCCTTTTGCTGCCTGTGGCTGGATAGCCTGAATTGCTCTAAAGAGGATACCCAGCGGCCCTCAAGACTTGAAGGACTGCCGGTGTATTAGCTGTGTCACGGAAATGAATCGCACCGAGCTATTTGTACTTCTTTATAGATTAGTTAACTGTTCATTTTTTTTGGGGGGGGGGTATCTCTGCTCTCTGGTAATGGGAGTAGGAGGCCCAGCCCCACTGCTGGAATTGAACCTCCGTCCCAGTGGACCGCAGTCCCACGTACAACCACTACGCCACCGGGGCTCAGTTCAACTGTTCAAGGACTGCCTGGCGACCCTCAAGACTCAAAGGACTGCCAGTGGGCTAGCTGTCTCACGCAAGTGAGTTGCACCGAGCCCTTTGTACTGCTTTATAGATGAGTTAACAGTCTATTTCTTATGTTAGATACTTTCTATCTATATAAATATACATTAAGTTATTAGTGTCCTGGTTTTGTTTCTCTAGAGAACCCTAACGCATCCACCCAGAAGTTTGGGGGTGGGGGTGGAAGGCCTGGCGAGCAAGCTGCTTTGGTAAAAAAATTAACCCCTAAACTCACAGCCATCGAGTTGAGTCTGACGTATCACAGCCCTCTGGGCCTGGCTTTCCAAGACTGTAATTCTCCACCGGGGTAGAAAGCCTCGTCTTTCTCTCCCCCAAGGGGCTGGTGGTTTCCAGTGGCTGTGACCACGAGGTCCGCGGCCCAGCGTGGAACCCCTACACCGGCCGGCGCACCCCTTGTCAAGATGACCGCCTAGACAGTTCCACGGAGCGATTCGGCTCGGTCCCACGGGGTCACGGAGAGCCAGAGCTGAGTGAAGGACACCCGCCGATGACAACCCCAGACAGACGCCTCTGAGGCCCAAAGACCAGGTTTCCAATGTTCGTGAGCACGCTCAGACACCGGTGCCAACATCGGTCTGAGGTCCGTCCCGGCGTGCTGATCCGTTTTCACTTCATGGCGTGGCCATTGTCCTTTTGACGACAGAGCACGCTTCCCCTCGGCTTTGTTCCTGCGGAAGCCGGTGGGGTGTGTGTGGGGGGTGGGGGTGGGGTGGTGAACTTATACAGGGATTGTGAGCATCCTTTTCTCTATCCCCGTGCCCACCCCCCCGCCCCCGCTTCCTTTTCTCTCCCTGCGCTTGTGTTTTTGTGTTCCCTCTGCTATTGCCTTTCATCTATTTTTATCCCACTGTATTGTGTACATTTGGGTAAACTACCTCATAGCTTTTTTTTTTTTTTTTGGCACACCAAGGAGCATAAATAAATCAATAAATACACCCTGTGTTTGTCAATATGGCACTTGGTTCTTTCGAAAGCACCGTTCCCATCTGCTGGCTCTGTGGGGCCTCAGACAGCGCTGAGAGGAAAGGCCGGCAGACCCTGTGACCCCAGTTTTGCAGACAAGCTGAGGCATGCCCACAAAGGAAGTGGCTGGCAGAAGGGGACTGACTCGACCTTTCCTCTGGTTGTGCCACCACTGGAAACCTCCCGACAAAGGAGACAGACATAGGAAACCAACAGGGTCTTAGCCATCTTTATTTTTGGTATTGTGCTAAGTTATATATACATGCATATGCTTAGCACAAAACATCTGTGTCCCATTATTAATGATGTTAAATCAAGCAACGAACAGACAAAATATACGGCAATTCTTAAATTATCATTCGATTATTATGACCATGTGACTGTGCTGTGCAAACTTCCCTCTTCCAAACGATTCCGCCACCATCACCAGGAACTCAGTGCGCCCTAAGCAATGTCTCCCCTTCTCCCCTTCCTCCCTGTCCATGGTTATCACTGGTGAGTGCTGGTTCTCTGTGGTTGCTGTCATTGGATGCTGTTGAATTGATTCTCACTCACAGAGAGGGTGTCAGAAGTGGGGTCATTCCCTGTCTGTCTTTTGGGTGACTGCCTTGTTTTGCTCACTACCATGTTTTCAAGTTCATCATGCCCCCAGACGTCATTGCCCTTCATGACTGAGTAATATCCCATTGTATACGTATACCACCTTTAGTGTATATCTAGTCATCTGTTGGTGGATATTGAGGTTGCTTCTACTCTTTGGCTACTGTGAACAGTGCTACAGTGAATACTGAGTGTGCTGGATGCTTTCTGGGACAGGAAGATCTACAAATACACCCATCACTCCAATTTAATATGCACCAAGCACTATCGGCCAACCAGTGTGTGCTATTTCTTAGTGTACCTCTTCTCTCCATCTCTCTACAATTTCTTCACTGGTTGGTGGGGGGCCACGCAAATAATGTGTTGGGGATTGGACACTTTTGCCATTCCCCTGGCTATAAGAATGAGACACCACAGAAGCAGGAAGAGAAAATTCCTGGGACCAGCGAGGAAGAAAAGCTACCAGTGGAGCATCCTCGAAAATCCTTCCTGAAGTGGTGGCGGCTCGACCGCGGTGAGACCAGAGACACCAGAGTAGAAGACCCAAGATGCTGAGACCATGCCATGCAGCAGTGAGACCGAGTGGAGGCTGGCTCCCTGGTCTGGCACAGCCAAGGGACCGAGAAGCTAAGCATCTCATAGCTGAGACACTCGTGGCTGCTGGCTGAGTAGAGGTGCTGCAGGTGACCAATGACTGTATCCTTACCGTTCCATGCGCCTGATAACTTCCATCATGAACCCTCCTCATTGTGAGTATTGTCTGTAAGTTCTGTGTGGCCGTTGCAAAGGATCATGGGGCCCAGCAGAGAGGGAGAGTGCTGGGAGAAGAGAAGCTTGTTTGACTTCTGCCATATGGAACGGGCTAGGGGATGTTGTGGAGAGGGGTGCTCTTTCTCCCAACAGAAGCCGAAGGAGGTCAGGTGTGGCTTCCATGCTGTTTCCTCACGAAGCAATGGAAGAATTCCTCCAACCTCTTCAGTCTGAAATCGATCAAGATGTGTTGGTAATGACGGCGGAAGGTGACGTTGAAAGCAAAGAGAATGACCCACGAGTTGGAAACTCTGGCCTGGGGGGGGGGGGGGGGAGAGGAATGATGCTGGAGATGGCCCGATGAATTTCGCAAGAGCAGCAAGTTATTCGCCGCAAGTCTCCCCCTCCCCCAGCCCTCCAACACAAGTCCACACGTGAACCTCACCCAGTGGAATGCATAGGAGGCAAACTGATTGTAGAAATTGTCAATGGAGAAACTCAGTGCTGTCGGCCCAAAGAAGGGCAGAGTTGAAGGATCAGTAAGGCGGACTGGCGAAGAACTGATGCGTTCAAATAACAGTGCTGCTGAAGAGTATTGAAGAACAAGCAAATCGGCCAAGGACAAGTCCTGCCGAAGGGTCCCGAGGAGGGAGGGAGGTGAGACTTCCTCTGGCATGCTTTGGGCATGTTATCGGGAGAGTCCAGTTCCTGAAAAAGAGCTTCTTGCTTGCCAAAGCAGGGAGTCAACGACAAAGAGGGAAAGCCTCAGTGACATGGATTGACCAGGGGGGATCAAAGGCAACTGGGGGAGGATGGTGGTGTTTGGTGTGTTTTGGTGACCAGAGGGCTGCCTCGAGTCAGAATGAAGACAAGGGCACCGAACAACCACCTCGGGTGATTTCTCATCGGGAGATGTAAACCCAGGCCGGAGGAAACCAAGGGGGGCTTGGCCATTTGGGAGAGAACAGAAAATGGGGTGGCTACTACTTTCAGAGATTCTCTCAGGTTTCCAAGTCTGTGTCGCCATCCCTTACCCCTCCCTTCTCCAGCCTCTACCTACACACACACACACACACACACACACACACACCTTTCTGGGTAGCGCATGAGCCAGCCTGGACAGGCCACCATAGAATCACCTGCTTCTGGCCAGAGTGAGTGCTTCAAAGGAGAGGGCATGTGACCTAAGCTGGACCAGTAGGAGTCCTTCCCTGGAATTTTAGAGTGTCACCGGGCCATGAGGGCTTTGTCTCTGCCCCGGTTGCTGAGCTGCCAGGATGTGCTCCTGGAACGGCTGACAGCCATGCTCCCCCCACCGTAAGCTTGTGCGACAGGGCACAGGCAGCCTGCGTGGGGCAGAGCCGCGCTGAGAGGTGAGGAGAGCATGTCCCGGTGATGTTTGAAACTTGACTTCCAGGCACCCACGTCTTACTCCTGCACCTCCAGGATGAAGCCACGTAGCCCCCTCTTTTTCCAGTAAGTTAGTTCAGACTAGATGTTTTCCTCCCTTTTCAGTCCAGAGACTTAATCATTCATATTCATTGGCTTGGGGCTGGGAGAGCGAACACCCCCTTCAGTTCTGATTCTCTCGAGTTCCGGTACTGGTGAGACCTCAAACGTTTTAGTTTCTCCAAGGGGACTTAGGCCCCAGGAGGGCCCTCTCTAGAACCGGCCCCTAACAGAGAACTGAGTGGTTTGCAGGGTGCCTCATGGATCTGCAGCTAACCAGCCGTGTGACTTTGGGCAAGTTACATAGCTTCTCTGAGCTTCAACTTCCTCTTCTCTAAAGTGGAGTGACAAAAACTCAGCCCACTGTCATCAAGTGGATTCTGACTCATCTCGACCTTGTAAAACAAAAGTAAAGCTCCCCTCTCCCGCCTCAACCTCCCCTCCCCATGAGTTTTTGAGGCTGTAAATCTTTGTAGGAGCAGAAAGCCTCATCTTTCGCTTGAGGAGCTGTGGGTGGTTTCGAACTGCTGTCCTCGCAGTTAGTAACACTGCATCGTAACCCACTACACTTCCAGGGCTCCTCAGGGATCACCAGAGTACGTAGCCATGGCGCAAGGCTTTAATAAAGCCGTTGCAGCACAGACTGGCACCTGGTGACGAGGCCACAAATAGTAGCTACATCATTTTGGATCGCTTTGCAAGCATTATCCCTCAAGCACTCCTTGGAATGAACAAATATTTGCACGTCTCCTTAGCTGTGAAGACGGCGGCTCTGGGAGGCGTTCTGACATGCCCGGCTTCCACGTTGTCAGTGGGAGAGTTGGGCTTCTGGATGTTGGAATCAGACCAAGGGCCCTCTCCGCTGGATCCTGCTTTCCAAAGGAGATCGTGCTGACTATGGCCAAGAAGCCAATCCAGCAGCTTAGAAAGGACGGTCCCTCTCCCTACCGCCCCTGCTCCAGGAACCGAGGCCATTAAAGCAGCCACATTCTGGCCAGAAAGTCGCTGGTGGAGGACAGGGGACTGGTGCTGGGAAAATGCCCAGAGAAAAGACCTTCTTCTCTTCCCTGGGTCAACCTCAAGGCTGTAGAACCCTATGGAAGCCACAAAGAGTGGGAGAGGGGTGTGTGTGGGGGTGGGGGTGGGGAAATAACCCAGTCAACCATCTCCATGGATAGGAAGATGAGCCCAAACTGGTGGGGTACTGTTACAGTTGCTGAGTTGGGTCGAGTGGACTTGGGCTCTGAGTGATCTGGTGGGGAAGGGGAGCATGCCTGGCCCCGCAGGATCGAGGCAATCTTGAGGACGCGGGATCTCTATGGAATCTCTGTGTCTTCATCCTAGGACCCGCCAACCAAGCTGCCAAGCCCTCAACCACACCCGGCCCCGCCGCCAGCTCCCGGGGACCCAAGATGAGGCAGCCAGGGATCCGCTCCCCCTGGGCCAGGGTCAGCCAGTGACGCGGACGCCTGCTTTTGCAACTGTGCTCTCCCTGGAACTCATGCTCATCTGCGTACACGGGGTGGAGGGCTGCCCTCCTGCTACAGCGACAGGGCTGGGCCATCCGGCAGTTCGGCTGACAGAGCCTGAGACAGCGGCCATGTGCCCTTGGCAGGGAAGCTCCGTCGACTCTTGAACTTGAGTGGAACCGAGGAACAAGAGTAAGTCTCCTACATGTAATATTGTGTGTGTGTGTGTGTGTGTACAAACAAACAAAAACGAGCCAGAAAGCATGTTGTCGAGGGTGCCCTATGTGACCACTCCGTATCTAGTGTTTAAAAACATCAGAACCATCGCCTCGAGGGCAGCAGGAGTCGAGCATGTACACTCCTGTTCCCGAACCGGGAGCCTCCCAGGCGGTGAGCGGGCAGATTGCGGTGCCTGGGGACAAGGGCCCGGTGCACTATCACTGCGTTGATGACATTTTGTTTCTGAAGACTGGTCGTGGAGGTAGCGTGCAGGTATTTAATTATATTGTCATTTATCCCCGTGACCAAAAAACCCCACTCACGGCTGTCGATTTGATGCCGATTCACAGCGACCCTGGAGGACAGGGTGGAAGTCCTCCTTTGAATTTCCAAGGCTGTGTTTCTGGCGGTTTTAAAAAAAAGCCCCAGCCATCTAGCTCAGAAGCAACAAAACCCACCGTAAAAGAAGATCATTTGCCTGTGCGATAATGAGGTGCTGAAACCATCAGGTATCAAAGAACAAAAATCAAAATCGATGGACCAATTGACGCCCGATATTGCTGAAGACAAATGGATACAGAGGCAGAGTAGAAGAAATGATGGTGCCCAGCTACCAAATGATTGAATGCCTGGAGTCTCAAAGACTTGAAGATAATCGAGTTGCCATTCAGCACAGAAACAGCAAAGCCCACATGGAAGAAGCACACCAGCATGCGTGATCAAGAGGGGCCGAAGGGAGCAGATATTGAACACCAAAGAACAAGAATCACATCCTTACAAAGGAGGGGGAGAGCAGGGTGGGACCTAAGGCACACTGGTGGGTCATTGGCCACCCCTTTACAGGGGAGTCACGGGGAGGAGACAGACCAGTCAAGGGGCAGCCAGGCAGTGATGATGCATACAAGTTTCCTCTAGTTCCTGAAGCCTTCCTCCCTGCCCCCCTCCAACCATCATGGTCCCAACTCTACCTTGCAAATCCAGATGGACTGGAGAAGTCACACTAGTATAGAGGGGAGCTGGAGATATGGGGGAACCACGATGGATGGGCCCTTTCGGGCCAGTGGTTAAACTGGAGATACTGGAAGGGTAGAGAGAAGGTGGGGTAGAGAGACGGAACCGACAGCAAGGATATACACACAAGCTCCTATTTGAAGGACGGGCATCAAGGGAGTGAGTTGGGGGAGAGGTCGGGCAGTGTAAGATATGACAGAACAATAACAGTGTATAAAGTATTGAGGGTTGGTGGGGAGGAGAGACCAGGGGAAGAGGGGAAGGAATGGAAAAACCGATACTAGGGGCTCAAGGGAAAAGGCGGACGATTGGAGAACAATGATAGAAATGGACATGTGAGGGTGCTTGACACAGTATGCTTATTTATATATTGTGAAAAA